>CM077169.1:52771679-53006679 GCA_039654105.1 Coreius guichenoti | reverse complement strand
AAAAAAACTGTACTTGCAGATAATAAAGAGAGCACACTTTCATGACTGTCTCTTAAGTACACTTTTATATATTTTAAATGAACTAAATTGCAACTTCATCATTGCAAATGTGTAATTAGAAATATACTTCAATGCATGATTAAACTATGTTTAGTTTACCATATTACATTCAGCACTGCATATACTATCATATTTCAAAGACAATAGAATTATTTATGAAATTGCATGTACTTGGGTCAGAAAACTCAACCAATTGCATTTAATATACATTTAAACTATAATATATTTTCATTTAATTTCAATTAACATACAGTGTCCAAAAACATTATATTCAGTTTGCACTTAAGTATATTCTTATATTATATTATATTATATTATATTATATTATCATCATAAATTATATATACAGTATATATACATGCATGTGTGTGTATTCAAATATACATAATAATTATACACAGTACACACACATATATTATGTAAACACAAACTTTTATTTTGGATGCGATTAATCACGATTAATTTTTCCCCAGCACTAATATATTTATATAATTTATATTAGATATACATATAAATATATTTTATCTTAAAATTATACATGCATGTGTGTGTGCATTAATCGCGATTAATTGTTTGACAGCACTAATTATATTATATTATATTAAATTATTTCCGTAACATGCACCCTTTTTTTTTAAAGTATGCTAAAGTGTGACCTACACCTTTTCCACAAGGGATGTTGTGAAATTATGAGTAGTTTGAAATAGAATGGAATCCAGACACAACACAGAGAAGAATGCATCTATTCATAGAAAACAATTAATGTGTATGTAGATGGAGCTAAAACAGTGGAACTCTATGATAGGTCCTCATTTAGATAGCAAGATAAATGTGTGTGTGTGTGTGTGTGTGTGTGTTCTTGTGAGTCATGTTGCAGACAGGAAAATATTCGTGCATTCAGGAAGAGGCTGAGTCTGACATACACACACACACAGACCTGTGCTAACAATATTGATTGCATTTGGATGGCAGTGGAACTCTGCCCGCTCACACACACACACACACACACAGAATTAGAGTGTTGATATGACGGCACGTCTTCCCTGTGAATCCTGCAGATTGGCGCTCAGTGCGTTATTGGCACAGAGAAGGACTGGATGTGGAACACTGCATGATAATTAACACAAGCTAAAAAACACACATTACCTCTTTAAATATTTATAAGTGAATATCAGATCATTTTTCTACAGAAGCTTGTTTCCACCACGGAATAAAGAAAAGGTAAATGTGACTCACAGTTCAGACTTTTTTTCTCAGAATAGCCGTTTTTATCACAATTCCAAGAAAAAAAAGCAGAATTGTGAGTTATAAACTCAGAATTGCAAGAAAAAAAGAAATATATATATATATATATATATATATATATATATATATATATATATATATGAAAATATAGTGATTATTATTTAAAAAAAAATAATATTTAAAAAATGTATACATTTCTGCTCCTTTACAAAAGTAGCTTAAGTAAATATTAATTATGTTTTTAAAATAAAATATTCTAAAAATATAATGTACAGTTATATACTGTATATATGAATATTTTTTAAACATATATTTCACCTTAAAACTGTACATTATATTTTTTAGAATATATTATTTTAATAATATAATTAAGATTTACTTAAGATATATATTTTTTAAAGGAGCAGAAATGTATACATTTTAATATATATATTTTATATAATAATCAGTATATTTTCACATTACAGGGTTTTTCCTGGGTCAAAAATGGTCTTCGGTGGTGGCTGACAGGCATGGTCATCCACTCACACACACACACAGTAAAAAGTACCCTACCCACGTGATCTGCGAGCGCAATACTGACAATAAATTTTAAATAAATGCAAAGAAACAGTTTGTAATTTTTGCTTATCTTATTTTGAGATCTCATATTATGTATGATCTCTTACCTTGATGTTTGTTTCTTTTGTTCCTAATTTTTTACACTATTTACTGATAATTGTTTTGGTATATAATCATGTCAATATTAAAAAATGGCATAAAAAATTATTAACAAATAGCCTAATTTTCTGCCATATATATACATGGTCCATGTAGGCACGGAGAGCCTCCTCCGAGGGCAGCGCTTGCAGGTTCATCACCTGATCCCTGAAGGGAGTGTTGGGAACCTTGGGCACGTATCCAGGCCGGGGTCTCAGGATGACGTGAGAGTTAGCCGGCCCGAATTCTAGGCACGATTCATTGACTGAAAGTGCGTGCAGGTCCCCTACCCTCTTGATAGAGGCCAATGCAGTCAAGAGTACTGTCTTCATGGACAGGATTTTTAGCTCTACAGACTGCAAAGGCTCAAAGGGAGGACTCTGAAGTGCCCTGGGCACCAGAGTTAAGTCCCAAGAGGTTACCGAGTTTGGACGAGGAGGATTTAGCCTCCTCGCACCTCTGAGGAACCTGACGATTAGGTCATGCTTTCCTACGGACTTACCTTCAACTGCATCGTGGTACGCCACTATTGCTGCGACGTACACTTTGAGGGTGGAGGGAGACAGCCTTCGTTCCAGCCCATCTTGCAGGAAAGAAAGCACGACACTAACCGAACACCCGGCGGGAAGAGCACCATTCAACGAACAGGTTCCACTTCAACGCATAGGGGCGCCTCGTAGAGGGGGCTCTAGCCGAAGTGATGGTGTCTACCACAGCCTGTGGCAGGCCACCTAGAACCTCCGCGTCCCGTCCAGGGACCAGACATGGAGTTTCCAGAGGTCCCCGTCCCTGAGAAAGTAGGTTCTTCCTCAGAGGAATGGGCCAGGGAGGGGCTGTCGCGAGGAGTGTTAGTTCGGGGAACCAGGTCCAGTTGGGCCAGTAGGGCACAACTAACAAGACCTGCTCCTCGTCCTCCCTGACTTTGCACAGAGTCTGTGCAAGAAGGCTCACTGGGGGAAAAGCATACTTGCGCAGGTCCTGGGGCCAGCTGTGCGCCAGTGCATCCGTGCCGAGGGTGCCCCTGGTCAGGGAATAGTACAACTGGCAATGGGTCGAGTCCGGAGAGGCAAAAAGGTCTACCTGTGCGGCTCCGAAGAGGTCCCATATCAGCTGGACCACCTGGGGATGGAGTTGCCACTCTCCCGGAGGTGTCGACTGTTGTGAGAGCTCGTCGGCTGTCCGATTGAGCGCACCAGGGATGTGAATGGCCTGAAGCGACCTCAGATGCTTCTGACTCCAAAGGAGGAGATGGCGGGCGAGTTGCAGCATGCGGTGGGAGCGTAGACCACCCTGTCGGTTGATGTACACAACGGTCGCAGTGCTGTCCGTACGGACCAGTACGTGCTTGCCCTGTAGCGGCTTTTTGAGGCGGCCCAGCGCAAGACCTACTGCTAGCAACTCTAGGCAGTTGATGTGCCAATGCAGTTGGGGCCCCGTCCACAGACCCGAGACTGCATGCCTGTTGTACGTGGCCCCCCAGCCGGTGGATGAGGCATCCGTGAAGACCACAGCATGCCTGGACACCTGTTCTAAGGGCACTCCCGCCCGTAGAAATGAAGGGTACGACCACGGGCTGAAGGTTTGGCGACAGTAAGGAGTAACTGGGACCTGGTACTTGTCGCTCTGCCACGCCCATCTCGGGACTCGGCCGTGAAGCCAGTGCTAAAGCAGTCTCATATTAAGCAATCCGAGCGGCGTTACCACGGCTGCAGATGCCATATTCCCCAGGAGCCTCTGAAAAAATGTCAGTGGGACCGCTGTTCTGCCATTGAACGTATTCAAGCAGTTCAACACTGACCGGACTCGCTCCTCTGTGAGGCGCGCAGTCTGGTTGACTGAATCCAGCTTCATACCGAGATAAGAGATCCTCTGTGTGGGACAGAGTTTGCTCTTCTCTCGGTTGACCCGAAGGCCCAACAGGCTGAGGTGACTGAGTACCATGTCCCTGTGTTCGCACAACTGATCCCGAGAGTGAGCCAGTATGAGCCAGTCGTCGAGATAGTTGAGGATGTGAACGCCGCGTTGTCTGAGCGGAACAATGGCTGCCTCTGCGACTTTTGTGAAGACGCGAGGTGACAGGGACAGCCCGAAGGGCAGGACTTTGTACTGATATGCCCTTCCGTCGAATGCAAAGCGTAGAAACGGTCTGTGTCGAGGGAGAATTGAGACATGAAAGTGTGCGTCCTTCAGGTCGATCGCTGCGAACCAATCTCGGGGACGTTTCTGCGTTTCTGCGTTAGCATCTTAAATGGGAGCTTGTGCAGGGCCCGATTCAGGACACACAGGTCCAAGATTGGCCGTAACCCACCACCTTTCTTGGGTACAATGAAGTAGGGGCTGTAGAACCCCGACCTCATATCGACTCGAGGAACCGGCTTGACCGCGTCAAGTAGATCAGTAGATCTCTGACCGCAAGACGTGGGCATCGAGGTGAAGTGGATGCTCTTGTACTTGGGAGGCCTGCGCCCGAACTGAATCTCATAGCTGAGTCTGATGGTACGGATGAGCCAGCGAGACGGCCTGGGGAGCTCTAGCCAGGCCCCCAGAGACCGAACAAGTGGGACCAATGGCACCACAGATGTACCCGGGGTGGGGCAGCGAGGTGGAACACCCAGACCCGACTCGGGAGGCCCGGAGGCAGCCCGGAGTGTTGTCTGAGTATTCCAGGGTGGGGCAGAGCGTGGGTGAGAAGGACTGGTGGCGTCCTCGAGCTGCACACTGCTGCCCCCTGGCGAAGGGAGGGGAGGAAGGGAGTGGCAAGGGCCGGGGGCGTCGCGCTATTGAAATCATATCCTCAGCCGGAGCCCCGAAAGTAACGACTGGCCCCCCATGGGAAGGACCAGCGCGCTCTCGGAAACTCCACCAGCGCAGCGGAGGGGGGAGGGGCCCGAGGAGCCTGTTGACCCGTCGGGGAAGCCCTCACTGTAACCCTCAGGTCTCCACCAAAGCTATCAGCCAAAGTAGCAGCCCTCTGCTTTGCAGTGGGAGGACCACTAGATCGGGGGATAAGCAATGGGACTCCACCCCGTCTGAGGTATTCGAGCCTAGACCGCAAAACTGCGATGGTCATGTTCCCACAGTGAGAACATGAGTCATTCACAAAAGCTGCCTCAGCGTGCTGAACACCCAAACACGTGAGACAACGATCATGACCGTCAACTGGGGACAGAAAACGATGGCATCCAGAAACACACGGTTTGAATGACATCTTGAAAAAGACGCAGGGTCAAACCGTGTTGCTCTTTTAGAAAAGGAAAAACTGCTCTAATAGTGCTGAAGCGCACAGGGGAGATGGCCGCGGCTCACAGAGTTCAAGGGTGCAAGCCTGCTGTGAACACTCAGAGAACGCCCAGCAAGCTGTGAAAACAGCCGTTTTGTTCTTCTGAAGCGACCACCTGCTTACTCGTGCCGTCACGCCCGCACCATAAAAATAGAGCAATCCTCTCTCGAGCAGACTCGTAACACTCTTCGTAATAACAGCAGACTGAGTATACAGCACCGTTCGGCTCCGAAGTAGAAAGCAAGGATGCGGTATTCCACTTCCTTATTTATACCCGTGCTGCGGGGAGGAGCGTGGAATGCGTGAACCGCATGCCAATGTTCATTGGCTCGTTTTTAAACACTCAAAGTAGATTGGTCTCTGAAAATGATCCCCAATTCGTCGGTCAGTTCCGACGTACGTCGAACGTGACCGACTGAAAGGGAACACTTCATAACTGGATAGAATTTGTTTCCCCGTTTTATTGCAAGTATGTTTTACGTCAGCTGGTCAGAGAAGAGTCAACGTTTTTTGAGCGCAATTCACACCCAGCGGTAATTCAAGGAAAAAATTGTCCGAATGCGCCACGTGCAACATGGATTCGGCCTTCCGACCTTTTGATTTTGATTAATATGTGAAATATGAGAAAGCTAAGACAGGGCTTATTTTGAAGACAGGAGCTCTCTGCTCGCTCTCTCTGTCACTCAGTTAACATGTGCTCTGTCACAAGTGCAGCAGTCATCTACATCACTCATAAATCACAATAACTGATCAAATAAGGCTTTGGCGGGACAAAAAAATTGAATTTTTTTTTGAAAAAATCAAAAAATTTTCAATGCAGGAAAAACAGTAATGAGAATATATGGTTGTTGTTTTTTTTTTTACATTATGATGATGATAAAAAGCAGAATGTAAATTCTACTTTAGGAACCAGGTATAAGTCAAAGGTATAAAGTCAAAAATAATATAATAATTAATTATATATAATTAATATATATAAAAAAAGTCTGAATTGTGAGATAAAAAGTTTATTTATATTTTTATTCCATGGTGGAAACAAACTTAAATATATTTCCTAAAACTATTATATTTTTTAGAACTTATATAATTAAGATTATTTACTTAAGATAATACTTAAGATTTTGCATAAAGAAAATTGTTTGTTGAGCTGAAATGCATCCATTTTATAAATAATTGCTATATTTTCACATTAATAATGTAATGAGAATGCTTTTTTTTTTTGCATTTGCATTTGACAATTAGCTATGAATACTTAAGCAGAATAACTATTCTAAAAACATGATTTACTTTAGGACCTATTTTAATCTTTGAAGAGATCCCCAAAGGCAGGGTTTGCTCACTTCTGAGGATATTCTGAGCTCAAAACACAGCTAAATAAACTCTCAGTCTCTCTGGCTTCTCAAACACACACACATGACAGCATGGTGTCAGGCTTCACTCTCTGGAGGCATGAGATGCGTGACGTCTGTCAGCCAGCCTCTCTCTTACCCCGGCCCGCCGTGAGCGGACGTGCCCTAGACACTTCAGTATGTATTTGGGGGCTTGCAGCAGACAAATGAACAGTGAGAGGGGTAGAAAATGGCCTCCCAGCGCCGCCTCTGCTATATTTATCAGTGTATTCTGAGCACTGCTGAAGAGATCTAAAGCACTTACATCAGAGAGAAGACGCTCGTGGGCCCTGGTGTTTTAACACTGTCTGCGGAGTCAAGTCACCTCAGCTGACGAATCGCCTTCGAAGGGAAATGTTTAAAGAAATAGTTTATGCAACAATGAGAATCATGTCATGTACTTGCCCTCATGATGTTTCAAACCCATACAATATATAAAAAAAGATTAAGTAATTAAGTAAATCCTACACCTTTTTTTCAGTACATGTCTTTCTTCTGTGGAACGCAAAATGAGACGTTTAGCAGAATGTTCAGGCTGCTCTTTTCCATATCATGAAATCAGACAGTGACCAAGTGTTTTTTTGTAGCTTGATAGCCACTGGTCACTGTCTGCTTTCACTGTACGGAGAAGAGTAGAATTAGCTTAAAATGTTCACAGCGTTACTCGCCGTAAATGCATTTTTAATAGTGAGAATTCAATTAGAGAGCTGTAATTCAATTATTACTATAGTAACAATTAAATTAGAGAGCTTTAATTCAATTATTTCTAGTAACAATTCAATTAGAGGTTCAATTAAATTCTTAGTAGTAACAATTCAATTAGAGGTTCAATTTAATTCTTACTAGCAACAATTCTATTTAGAGGTTCAATTCAATTCTTACTTGTAACAATTCTAATTAGAGGTTCAATTCAATTCTTACTAGCAACAACTCAATTAGAGAGCTGTAATTCAATTCTTACCAGTAACAATTCTAATTAGAGGTTCAATTCAATTCTTACTAGCAACAACTCAATTAGAGAGCTGTAATTCAATTCTTACCAGTAACAATTCTAATTAGAGGTTCAATTCAATTCTTACTAGCAACAATTCTAATTAGAGGTTCAATTCAATTCTTACTAGCAACAATTAAATTAGAGAACTGTAATTCAATTCTTACTAGCAACAATTCTAACTAGAGGTTCAATTAAATTCTTACTATTAAAATTTCAATTAGAGAGCTGTAATTCAATTCTTACTAGTAACAATTCAATTTAAGAGCTGTATTTCAATTCTTACTAATAACAATTCTATTTACAGAACGGTCTAATTCGGTTCTTACTAGTAACAATTCTAATTAGAGAGCTGTAATTCAATTCTTACTAATAATAACTATATTCAGAGAACTCTGATTCAGTTCTTATTAGTAACAATTCTAATTAAAGAGCTATCTAATTCAGTTCAGCTCTCTAACTATAATTGTTACTTGATAGAATGGAATTAGAGAGCTCTATAATTCAATTATTTCTAGTTAAATGCAATATGACAAGTAAAGCTTTTTGTAGCTATTTAAGCTAAATCTTAAGAACATTCTCCCCAAAAACATCTGCTTCTGTGCTGCACAAAAAAAGAAAGTCGTATGTGTTTGAAATGACATGGAGTAAATACATGATGGCAGAATGTTTGGTGAGCTATTGCTTCAGGCTCCAGTCTCCACGTCATCTTTGATGTTTTGAGAATGCTTCGTTTGTAAAATGAAAACAATTCTAGACAAAACCAATCATGAAATGGTTAGTGAACCTTAAAGCTGATAGTCTAGTTTTCCTTTTATATATTTATTATATATTGCATATGAGTGCTAGAAAACAATACTGCCTGAATTTAGTCGAAGCGGATCTGGAGGGTTCACTGATAGAAACTGAACTCATTAAAGAAACACGCCAGCAAACACAAAGAAATCACACTGCAGACAACATACAGTACAGAGCTCATTAGACGCAATGACCCGCAGAGATCACAGGCACAGTCATCTTTACAGGGCAAATCTCAGCTTTGTTATGTATTTACAGATTTTGTGCAGTTTTGTATGTTTTATGAGTTTTTATTTTAATGTAAGTGATGGTACCATAGCCATATTCATATACATATAAAACAGGAAACATTGCATTCAGTTGCATATTTTTGCAATCCGCTTCATATCATACAAAGAAGCAAAATTAAATTGATTTGTTTAGAATCAATTGAGAATAAAATTAAGATCTGGCCTGAGAGCTTTATTACAAGATGCACTTTTATGATTGGATGTTTTGGATTGACAAAGCCCAGAGTGATACTATGAGAGGTGTGTGTGTGTGTGTGTGTGTGTGTGAAAGGGCACCTCAAGGTCAGTCTTCCTCTCTGAAATGCTTTCAGCTGATTTAGTCTTAAATTCCATATGCAAATTTATGATGATGCGGCGAGCGTTTCAGAGGACATCTATTTAAAAATCTATTGGTTGGCCAGGATCCAATTTTAGTCACTATCCAGCGGCGCGTTCCCAGAACAGGTGCCATTAAAATGGACATATTTTTACCTGCATGATGAGCAACAACTGTGTGATTATGCAGAAGAGTTGGGTGACATCATTCATGTGTGTGTGTGCAATACACAACATCGCTCTGACACTGCAGCAACAGGGTAAACAATGCAAAAGATTTTAAGGTTTCTTTTGTTGATATTATTGAAAACAAAGCAAGATAGTATTAACTAGCAAACATCATTGCATTTGGATGGATGGTTGGATGGGTGGGTGGATGGATGGATGGGTGGATGGTTGGATGGGTAGATGGATGGATGGATAGGGTGGATGGATAGATATAGAAGGATGGGTAGGTGGATGGATGGGTGGATGGGTGGATGGATGGATGGGTGATGGGTGGATGGATGGGTGGGTGAATGGGTGGATGGATGGGTGGGTGGGTGGATGGGTGGATGGATGGGTGGGTGGATGGGTGGATGGGTGGTTGGATGGGTGGGTGGATGGGTGGATGGGTGGATGGATGGATGGGTGGATGGGTGGATGGATGTATAGGGTGGATGGATAGATATAGAAGGATGGGTAGGTGGATGGATGGGTGGATGGGTGGATGGGTGGATGGATGGATGGGTGGATGGGTGGATGGATGGGTGGGTGGATGGATGGATGGATGGATGTTTAGATGGATGGGTAGATGGATGGATGGATAGGGTGGATGGATATGGGTAGGTGGATGGATGGATGGATGGATGGATGGATGGATGGGTAGGTGGATGGATGGATGGATGGGTAGGTGGATGGATGGATGGATGGATGGATGGATGGGTAGGTGGATGGATGGATAGATTGCTAGTCTTTTCTTCCCTATTGTGACAAGAACAAATGTAGGGGCGGGGCTTGATTTTGCCTGTGGGGAATTGATTGGATGGTTGGATGGTTGTGGTTTGCTATTGGTCGATCTGATGTGAGTGACAGGTTTCCCCGCCCTCGTCATCAGAGAAGAGAAACTGCAAGAGGGAGGGGAAGTTATTCTGAATAGTAGCGCTAACCATTAAAATCTAATGGTAATGAACGGAAAGATGTAAATGTCCTCAAATTTTCAGTAATATGAGCGAATGTAAAGTATTAAAGTAGGAAGTTGCTGCGCTCAGTATGCTCATATCATATGCTGAGACAGACTCCAGTGCGCTCTGAGCTGTTTTTCCCAGTTCTTACAATTGTTCCTTGTCAGATTGTATGAAATGACAGCAGTGAGATCATGGGTAATGCCAAGGCACACTGTGAGAAATCCACTTTATTTTATGTCAGACACTATATGGATTTTATTCACAATTGACATTGATAACTGGCTGCTTTACGGCACCAGTCGTGTCACATTCGGACGTTGCACTAATGTTAAAAATGTGAAACGTAAATGAGCATGTCACTGATGTGCACATCTGCAATACTTGTGCACTAGCCCGTTCTGATATCGTCTGTTCACCAAACATAAAAACACAAAAATACAATGAAGTCATCACTGCTCTCGGGTAGCTGAGGTTCACGTCCCTTAAAAGCTCAAAATAGAACGTCATTATGAGGCTGACAGGTGACAGACGTAACAAGAAACAGGCACATTTGCTGGTCCCATGATGCCCTGCTTCATCACAGATCTCTCTAGATACACGTTATTCTTTAATGCTACAAGAGCTTCTAATCTTCCCATAAGACGGAACAGCCACGGCTTTGATAGAGCTGTCGTCGTGTTTCTGCCGTGTATCTTCAAATGAATAAATGATAAAAGCATGAAACTACATAAACACAAACACATCCGGACAGACGGCCCTTTTCCTCAACATCTAACACGTGCGGCAGGTGGAATCAAAGCTTGTAGATTTACACTCTTTTGAGTCAAATGTTTACATGCGTGTTTTTGTGTTTGTCTGTGTGAGCATGAATGAGCATCAAGTCATGCGGCTTTTCAGCATTTGTGCGTAATCCCACAAATCTCCATCTTCATTAGACGCGAGGGCTTTGATTTTTTTTATACTCTGGCAATCTATTTCTTAATCCGCTGTTTGTGTGTGTGTGTGTGTGTGTGTGTGTGTGAGTCCTGAAGCTTTTAGACTCCAGAGATTACTCCCTTTTCATGCCAAGTGACGTGTGTTAAAGAGCTTCATACAGAGATTTTAAAGGAATAGTTTGCTAAAACATGAAATTTAGTCATTAAGTCGCAGTTTTTAGATATTTATCTGAATGTTCACGCTGCTCTGTTACATACTGTACATACAACTGAAGTCTTGTAATAACTTGTGAGAAACAGACCCAAATTTAAGTCATTACTTAATGAAAAACTTGAGAAAAAGAAATGCACTTTAGCATACTTTTAAAAAGAGTACTTAATACCGAAATATAACATATTTTTAAAGTGCAAATTTAATGTAATCTTTTCAGGCACATAATTGCATGTCAATTGCAATTAAAAGAAAATGTATTAAATTTATATAAAATTTCAATTAAAAAAAAAAATGAAATACCGAAATGTAATTATATATATATATATATAATTTTTTTTTTTTTTTATATATTTTTAAAGTGCAAATGTAATGTAATGTTTTCAGGCACGTAATTGCATGTTAATTGCAACTAAATGAAATTACATTAAATGTATATACAATTTCAATTTAAAATTAAAAAAATTAAATACAGAAATATATATATAATTTTTTTTTTTTTTTTTTACATTGCAAATTTAATGTAATGTTTTCAGGCACATAATTGCATGTTAATTGCAATTAAATGAAAAATTATTACATTTATATAAAATTTCAATTTTACATTTTTAAATTTTTTATTTATTTAAATGAATATAAAATGCAATTATCCTAATTTTAGAGTGCTTTTTGACCCACTTAAGTAGGACTTAAGTTCATCTTTATATGTGATTTTGTAAATACTTCTATTGAAATATGGTTAAAGTGCACTAACAAGCGTTTATGGTAATCTGAAATATACTTTAATGTCATTTCTATTGAAACTTGTGTCATGTATTCAAAAATATATTTTAATTACACATTTGTAATGATAAAGTTACAGTTTAGTGCATTTAAAATATATTAACTTTAAATGTAATATTGAATAACACACTACAGTTAAAATTATAATCAAGTACTTTAGTATGTTAGTCAACATATCAAATTGAGTGCACTTTATTAAAGCATGACATAAAATGTGCTTTAAAGTAAAACTCATAAGTGCATTTTTTAAAAGTGTGACATTATCAGCATTATCTGCCAGTACAGTTATTTTATAGACTTTGAAGTTCACTACAAGTGCATGTTTAATACAATTTAGTGCACTCTGTTTTCAATTGCATATTCAGATCTGTTCAAGAAGCATGTTTGAATCTGTGCAAATGTCGTTTGTGGCATCATGTGGCATTGGATTGACATGAGGATAATTAAATGACAGAGTTTTCTTTTTTAGCTCAGCTATTCTAAAAATAGAGTGATTTCTCCATCTCAATTCTCAAGTGTTTTCCTATAACGGTGACAGACGAGTGGCTGCTTGTTTTCAGGTGTGTTGTTGTGATGCGCTGTGACGCGTCGCCTGTGTTCACCTGCCCGCGGGCGCTAAAGGTCATTGTTGCTGCGGTGTCACTGCAATTAAAGTGACCCTTAGAGCATGCAGATGTATCTGCACAACAAAACACTTTATTTAGGGCAAATAACTACTGTAATTCAGACTCTGGAGGCTGCATTAAGGCATTCAAATGTATTCCAAGTGCATATTTAGTTTAAATTAGAATCCAGAAACCTAAAAGTCAAGAACTCATCAAGTAATACCTTGTTAGCCTGAAGAATATAAGACAAGAAGAGCACAAGGGCTATAAATACACAGGGGAGCAAATGAACAAAACTGCAAAACACCTGGAAACAATCAAGAAGGCATCAGGAAACAATTCTTCCTTCTCATGCACCTGCGATTCTGAGTCAGGTATTCAGAAAACAACACGGAAGTAGAACAGAAAAGAATGGATGAACTAACAAAAAAAAAAAAAAAAAAAAAAAAAATGTCCTGTGCACCCAAATAACAACATCTATATTCAAAATATTCAATTCAATTAGGCATGAGAGCTCCCCCTACTGGTCACGTTTGATATGTCGTAGCATCATTAAAGTCGGCATGAAAGGGAAGTTGCATCCCTCTTTTCTTCCGTATTGTGCCGTATATCCGAGTGAAACGCTTCACAAACAAGAACAAATGTAGGGCGGGGCTTGATTTTGTCTCTGGGGAATTGATTGGATGGTTGTGGTTTGCTATTGGTGGATCTCATGTGAGTGACAGGTTGCCCCGCCCTCGTCATCAGAGAAGAGATGAGATGAGCTGTTATTCTAATTCAATAATGATGTGCAGATAAATCATTTATAATAAACACTGCAAATTAAGGGTGGAATCATTTTTGAATGCTTTGTTATAGAGTTTGCCGAGTCACTTTTACCATTGCTTATACTTCTTCTGCCTAAAACTTTGTCCCATAAGTCGTCTCACGCCGTTTGTGTAACAGACGAGAATGATTCCTCAAATCGTGGAGCTTATAGGGCGGTGTGCTATTACTTTTCTAAGCAATAGGTCTTATGATTTTCGCCCAGGGCCATTGCAAGAACATATCGATTTGGTTTTCTGGGAGGTGAGGAGGGGCGCACACTTTATGATCTGACACATCAAGGCTAGCAACCTACTGTATAAAGAAATAACCACAACAACATATGTTGTAAATAATATAGGAAAAAAGTGTTTAATTTTCACAGTTCCATTTACACACAGGAAGAGAGGTGAGATGTAAAGCTTTGAAATCTTATTTAAAATAGATTTCCAGACCCTTTCATTCCCATTTCATTACTGTTTTTCAGATTGTAGAATAATAGTGAAGTCAAGAACACTATGAAGTAAAACAAACGGCAGTTTGAGTTCCATTCTTTTACTATCTGCTCCAACTAAAAAAAACAACAACATACATGCATGCATATGCATACATGCATGTATGCATGCATGCATGCATGCTGTTGTTTTTTTTAGTAGGAGCAGATAGTAAAAGAATAGCAACAAATGTGCAGCATAGATGTTTCTCCTTCATTTGTGTTTAAAAGTTGGTTGTATGCATACACACAGACAGACAGACATACAGACATACAGTGCATACATACACACACGTCACGGCCGGGTATGGGTGAAAAGGAGCGAGGACTCAAGTGCAGGAAGAATGGTAGTTTTTATTAATAAAATAAAACAAATAAAACTACCCACGAGGGGGGAAAACAAAACATGACCTTAACAAAACACAAGGAGCAGGAACATGAAGCAAACAGGAAGCACATGACAGGAACAGAAACAACGATCCAGCACAGTACAGCAAACACAAGGAGACTAAATAGGGAACAATCAAGGCAGGTAATGAGGGAGAACAGGTGGGCAGAGGGCCAGGGCGGGACCAGACGGACGGACCAGGCGGGCTCCGGTGAACCTGGAGTCCTGGCAGAGGGCCAGGGCGGGACCGGAAGGACGGACCAGGCAGGCTCCGGTGAACCTGGAGTCCTGGCAGAGGGCCAGGGCGGGACCGGAAGGACGGACCAGGCGAGCTCCGGTGAACCTGGAGTCCTGGCAGAGGGCCAGGGCGGGACCGGAAGGACAGACCAGGCGGGCTCCTGCGGACCTGGCTCCCTGTCCTAGCCATGGGCAAGATGCCTGGGCGGCGCGGGCAGGGCAAGACGCCTGGGCGGCGCAGGAATGACCTCTGTGGCTTTGACCGAGGAAAGGGACAGTTCTGGGACCACCGGGCTTGGGAACACTGCAGTCGGGTCCTCCCAGACCACCGGACTTGAGACCACCGACTTTGGATCCTCCCAGACCACCGGACTAGCAAACCCCGAAGTTGGATCCTCCCGAACCACCGGACTTGAGATCACTGAAGTCGGGTCCTCCTGGACCACCGGACTTACTGAGGCGGGGGAAGCCTTTCTTCTCCTCCTCCGCTTGCATCGGTGAGGCAGTGGTATGGTGCTTACCGCCTCTGGGGGTGCTGCGTCATCGTCGTCCACCTCCGAGGGCGCTGAAGCGTTCACGACCACCTTTGGAGGTGCTGTCGCATCTTTGGCTGCCTTTGGAGGAGCTGCAGAATCTCTGGCAGCCTTCTCCACCTGGCGAGCGAAAAACTCCACCGCCGCCTCAAATCCCGTGCTATCCAGCCCCCTCATCGCACACCAGTCGAAGGGCTCATCAAGGGCATAATTAAAAAGGTCCTTGAGAGCCCCATTGTTGTAACCCAGCCCATTCGCAGCCCTCCTGAACTCCAGGGCAAATTCCCTCAGGTCAGTCCCCCGTTGACGGAGGGAACTCAATGCTCTGAGCTGGAGTATGTGTTGCCAGAGGGGGCAGGAGACAGTGGAGGCTGGTGGCTGGTGTGAGCCCTTCTTCCGCTGAGTCCTCATCATGGCTGGATCGTTATGTCATGGCCGGGTATGGGTGAAAAGGAGCGAAGACTCAAGTGCAGGAAGAATGGTAGTTTTTATTAATAATAAAACAAAACAAACAAAACTACCCACGAGGGGGGAAAACAAAACATGACCTTAACAAACCACAAGGAGCAGGAACATGCAGGAACATGAAGCAAACAGGAAGCACATGACAGGAACATAAACAACAATCCAACACAGTACAGCAAACACAAGGAGACTAAATAGGGAACAATCAAGGCAGGTAATGAGGGAGAACAGGTGGGACAAATTAATCAATAATCAGATAACAAGAGGGGCGGGGTCAAGACAATAGACAGGAGAGCACATGGCACAAGGAACACGTGACAAGCCATGTGCTCACACCAAACATGACAAACACAAGCACATGGCCAGCAATGACAAATACAAGCCATGTGCTCACACAAAGACAAGACAGACATGTGACACCTACATACATGCATACATACATACATACATACATACATACATAAATATATACATACATACACACATACATACATACGTACATACACACATACACACATACATGCATACATACATAAATACATACATAAATACATACAAACATGGAGTGTTTGACAGGCCTGGACTCACGTGATCTCTGTCTGTCTTCAGGTGACGGAGACGCGGACGGGTCCGCTCGGCTGCAGCACGTATGATAACCTGGACTCGGTCAGTTCGGTTCTTCTCCAGAGCCCCGAGAGCAAACTCCATCTGCAAGGTACGTGACTTAGCCTTTTATTCCACTGCACTTCATTCTGCTTTGGTTTGTCTGACTGTCCGCACAAGCTCAATCAGAAACACCAACAAATCAGAGGAGAATTGAAAATTGACTGAATGCCTGCACAAAGAAGGACAGGAGGGACAAAATTCAATGTAATGAACTTGAACATAATGATTGAGAGTGAAATAAGCTCAGATATCTTGCAGAAAACAGCCATAAGTGTGAACAGCGATCACAGACTTTTAAGGGTGCCGACAGCTGAGCTTATCACAGACGTTTAGGGATGAAAGACAGGCCGACCGAAAACCTCCGGAAGGGTCTAGCAACACCTAGGATTTGCATAAATGACTTACTGATTCTATCATCAATCCAGCTGCTTGTGTGTCACATTAAAAGGAGACAAAAACTGCAGAAATGTTTTCGTTTTCAGCATTTACATATGAAAAAAAGATCATTATGTCTTTATAATTCTATCAGAAAACACTTTTTTTGGATCTCAGTCTGAGCACATCTGCTGTTATTGACACACAGTCGCACAGCTGCGACGAGACGCGCCTGCAGAGAAAACAAATGTGTGTGACTCTGTCTGTCTGATAATACTAGAGTTTAACCAATAACTGTCACATATATATATATATATATATATATAGAGAGAGAGAGAGAGAGAGAGAGTGAGAGAGAGAGAGAGAGTGAGAGAGACAGAGAGAGAGAGAGAGAGACAGAGAGAGAGAGAGAGTGAGAGAGAGAGAGAGAGAGAGAGAGAGAGAGAGAGAGAGACAGAGACTGACAGAGAGAGACAGAGAGAGAGAGAGAGAGAGAGAGAGACAGAGAGACAGACAGAGAGAGAGAGAGAGAGACAGAGAGAGAGAGAGAGAGAGAGAGAGAGAGTGAGAGAGAGAGAGACAGAGAGAGAGAGAGAGAGAGAGACAGAGAGACAGACAGAGAGAGAGAGACAGAGAGAGAGAGAGAGAGAGAGACAGAGAGAGAGAGAGAGAGAGAGACAGAGAGACAGAGAGAGAGAGAGAGAGAGAGAGACAGAGAGAGAGAGAGAGAGAGAGACAGAGAGACAGACAGAGAGAGAGAGACAGAGAGAGAGAGACAGAGAGAGAGAGAGAGAGAGAGAGAGAGAGAGACAGAGAGACAGACAGAGAGAGAGAGAGAGAGAGAGACAGAGAGAGAGAGAGAGAGAGAGAGAGAGAGAGAGACAGAGAGAGAGTAATAATAGTATAGTATAGCGTAATAATAATATATATAGAGAGAGTAACAATTTGTTGTAATTATGACTTTTTATCTCATAATTCGACAAAAAGTTTTATGTCATAGTTCTCAATTATTTCATAATTATTAAATTTTTATCATATTTTTTCATGTCATATTTCGATTTGTCAGTTTTGACTTTCACATAATTATGACTTTTTATTTCATAATTCTGAGTTTTGTCAGTTTTGAATTGTCATAATTATTAAATTTTTATCATGATTTTTGTCACAATTATGACTTTAACCCTATTATTATTATTACAAAATTGATGAGTCAAAATATGAGATAAAGTATAATAATTTCGACTTTTTGAATTTTTGTCATAATTCTGACTTTTTATCTCATAATTGTGAGTTTTGTCAGTGTATTTTTATGTCATAATAATTACGTTCTGTCATGATTTATATCACAATTATGAATTATTCTTGCATGTCAGTTTTAACCTTCTGTCATTATTGCGAATATTTAATGAGTTTTATGTCATAGTTTTGAATTATGTCATAATTATTACATCATAATTATTACGTCATAATTATTACATTTTTATCATGATTTTTTTCATGTCATTATGACTATTTCACATTTGTGTCAATTTTGTCTTTGACTTTTCTCATCTCATAATTCTGAGTTTTGTCATAGTGAATTTTTACATCATAATTACATTTTGTCATGATTTTTATCACAATTATGACTCATAATTTTGACTCGTGTCAGTTTTGTAATAATAATAATAATAATAGGGTTAAAGTACATGACATTAACAGAATGTCTTTTACCCTTCCCATTTTTGTATGGATATTTTGTGTGTGTGCGTGTGTGTGCGCGCACGTGTGTGTGTGTGTGTGTGTGTGTGATTTAGACAGATGAGTTGTCTGTGATGAATTTGTGTCTCTTTTATTAAAACACACCAGCTCATAAGAGCCATTTGTTCATGAATTGCATTGCAGTGGTCATGCTGTATGTTGTGTATTTGTGTAATTTAATTCAGACTGCAAACACATAAATCATGAGCGCTTTATCAGTCAGAGTGGATAAAAACACGCTCGTCCCTTCACCAGCAGTGCTCACAGTTAACCGGACCTGAATCAGGCGTGTGTGTTTTAATGTGAAGTTTGATACGAGTGTGTCGGGATTCATGCTTTCACTCTGATAATAGTCTAGCTCGTGAAGCACTCTGCTCTTTTATTTATGTGTCTTCCCTTTTGGTTAACTCACATTTTTGTCATAATCTGAAATATGCTTTTTTCCATTTGAGGCTTCGTAAAGAAAAGAAGCAGCTTTTATCCCAACATATCCATGTTTTGTCTGAAAGCCCTCGTCTGATGAAGTCTTGTGCTGGGGGTTGTTTTTGAGATGTGATGGCTGCTGATGGAAAGACGAGCAGCAAACATCTCTCAGCATCTGCTGCTGAAACACTTATGGACGCCCGTTTCCCACACATCAGAGAAACTACAATAATGCTTTGCTAAATCATAATTATGACACAGAAAGTCAAAATTATGAGCTACTAGATGTGAAAGTGATGACATACAAATTCAGAAACAAAATCTAAATTATGACTCATAATTATGGGTGGAAAAAGTCAAAATGTTATGCCACAGTTGATAACACTTATTGTGTCAATTTGCATCACAATTATGAGTTTAATGTCATAGTTTTGAATTCTGTCATAATTATTACATTTTTATTATGATTTTCTTTCTGTCATAATTATGACTTTCTCATAATTTTGACTAGTGTCAGTTTTGACTTTGTCATAATTATGACTTTTTATCTCATAATTATGACCTTTATGTCATGGTTTTGAAATTGTTGTAATAATAACTACATTTTGTCATGATTTTGTCACAATTATGGCTTTATCTCATATTTTTGACTCAGTTTTGTCACAATTATTTTATCTCATAATAAGTTTTGTCATAGTTATCACTATCTCATATTTTTGACTTTTTTTTCATAATTACGACTTTTTATCTCATAATTCTGAGATGTCATATGTCATAATAATTACATTTTGTCATGATGTTTGTCACAATTATGACTTTTTTTTCCAGTTTTTTTTTTCCATCATGTCATAATTATGATTAAAGCACAAGTAAATCTGCACAACAAGAAACCGGCGTATGAAGAAAAAACAACACAAACACAAACAAACACAGAAGAAATGAGCGCGAAGGACTTCTCCTTCCATCCATATTAAAACAGCTGGACGATGTGCCGTGGGATGGAACACATTCTCTTTGTTTATTTACTGTGCATGGCGTCTTTTAAACACACTCTTAGTGCAATAGAGAAGAACAGTGACGCATAACACACACATCTGAACCATAAATGTGCACATAGACCAACACTGCGTCAGTGCTTTGAGACGCTTTTTTATCTCATAATTCTGACCTTTAGGTCATAGTTTTGAATTCTGTCATAATTATTACATTTTATTATGATTTTTTTGTCATAATTATGACTTTCTTATAATTTCGACTTGTTAATTTAGATTTTTTGTCAAAATCATGACTTTTTATCTCATAATTCTGAGTTGTCATAATTTTGACTAGTGTCAGTTTTGACTTTGTCATAATTCTGACTGTTTATCTCATAATTCTGACCTTTATGTCATAGTTTTGAATTCTGTCATAATTATTACATTTTTATTATGATTTTTTGTCATAAATATGACTTTCTTATAATTTCGACTTGTCAATTTTGATTTTTTTTTCATAATTATGACTTTTTATCTCATAATTCTGAGTTTTATGTCATAGTTTGGAATTTTTATGTCATTATTATATTTTTTCATGACGTTTTTTCATGTCATAATTAACACTATCTCATATTTTTGACTCGTCAGTTTTGACATTGTCATAATTATGACTGTTTATCTCATAATTCTGACCTTTATGTCATAGTTTTGAATTCTGTCATAATTATTACATTTTTATTATGATTTTTTTATGTCATAATTATGACTTTCTCATAATTTTGACTAGTGTCCGTTTTGACTTTGTCATAATTATGACTTTTTATCTCATAATTCTGACCTTTATGTCATAGTTTTGAATTCTGTCATAATTATTACATTTTTATTATGATTTTTTTATGTCATAATTATGACTTTCTCATAATTTTGACTAGTGTCCGTTTTGACTTTGTCATAATTATGACTTTTTATCTCATAATTCTGACCTTTATGTCATAGTTTTGAATTCTGTCATAATTATTACATTTTTATTATGATTTTTTGTCATAAATATGACTTATAATTTCAACTTGTCAATTTTGAATTTTTTTCATAATTATGACTTTTTATCTCATAATTCTGAGTTTTATGTCATAGTTTGGAATTTTTATGTCATTATTATTTTTTTCATGACGTTTTTTCATGTCATAATTAACACTATCTCATATTTTTGACTCGTCAGTTTTGACATTGTCATAATTATGACTTTTTATCTCATAATTCTGACCTTTATGTCATTTTTATTATGATTTTTTTTATGTCATAATTATGACTTTCTCATAATTTTGACTAGTGTCCGTTTTGACTTTCTCATAATTATGACTTTTTATCTCATAATTCTGACCTTTATGTCATAGTTTTGAATTCTGTCATAATTATTACATTTTTATCATGATTTTTTCATTCCATAATTTGGACTTTTTGTCATAACTATGACGTCCTTCTAATCTCTCAGAATCCTCTTGTGTTTGTGTATTTCGTCACACACATTTCTTCAGCTGCTGTGGTGTTTCCAGGGGTTTAAATATAAAGCACCTGCTCTACACACTTCTAGAAGGTCAGAATGAAACTGCAAGGTGTTTAAGTTTTGTTTTCACGTCAGTATTTTCCCAGCAGAGAGTCCGAGAGAACAGCTGTAGGAACTGATTATCAAGCGCTTTCTGAGGACACTCGCAATATGTTTCATTCCTTGAACTTTTACTTTCTCGAAACTGCAACGTCATTGTTGGTTTTCATGTCTTTCAGCACTATGTGTTTCAGCACGGCTCTCTGTGGCCGACACTATATTCACAACTGACTTCTACTGTACTTTACTACTTACTGAACACTGCAGCGCATTGCATTGTGGGATGCATTCCTCTGTGACGTGTGCTCTGTTGTTGGTAAACGCATCAGGTCATTATTCTATGCAAGCTGTGCACAAAATACATAATATTTCCACGGCATCATTTTCTTAATTAGTATCCATGTGTTGTTTTCCACTAAATATATTTAAAAATTATATATATATATATTAATTAATTTACAAATCAGACTTATTTTGAGTTTATATTTTCATACCCTGATGTTGTTTTTTCTTGTTTTAAGCAAAAATCTAATGTCAGTGGGGTTATAAAAACATATCTTGGTTTAGGAATGTTGTGATGTTTTTATTGCAAAATAAACAAGAATATTAAGACAATTATTATTATTATTATTATTTAGCACACTAATCCAAAGCTTTCAGGGTGTTTTATCTGAAAGCCATCAGTCATATAACACACACTCCTCCAGGAATGAGCTGATTGCTGTGTAACGCGTGTGTCTGTAAGGCGATCCGTCTTTATCCTGATCATGGAGATCCCTGTGATTCACACCGGAAACCCTGTTTTTACACAACAAAACTTAACCGGGAACGTTCTCAGAACTTTCTGTCAAGGTTCTGAAGAAACGTTTGTCCAGTAATGTTAATATTATACAATTCAAAGTTATGTGGCCTTTAATAACATTATCAAAATGTTAGCACAAAAACATTATTTAAATGTTCATGGAGCGTTTTTTTTTTTTTTTTTTTGGAAATGTTTTAGTTGAACATTCATCTAACATTGTTCTGAATGTTACTTCTTGTTTCAGAACATTCATAGAACATTCAAAAGTAACAATTTCATAATGTTTGAAGAGTGATACGACGATTCACTTGTACTTATAACTTCTACAATTATTTTATTTATTTTATTGATTTTATTAGAACAGACAAGGAAAACTATTGAAGCTTAAATTAAAAAAAGATAATTGCGACTTTTTATCTTATATTTTTGACTTTTTTTCTCGCAATTACAAGTTTATATTTCACAATTCTGAGAAAGAAATGGTTCACATGTACTTGGAACTTCTATTTTATTATCTATTTTTAATTTAACTTATTTAATTTTTAATTTAATTAATTTAATTTTTTATTTAATTTAACTTAATTTAATTTAATTTAAATTTATCTTATCTTATCTTATCTTATCTTATCTTATCTTATCTTATCTTATCTTATCTTATCTTATCTTATCTTATCTTATCTTATCTTATCTTATCTTATCTTATCTTATCTTATCTTATCTTATCTTATCTTATCTTATCTTATCTTAAGACCAGGCAAGGAAAACGATGGAAAAAAGTCAGAATTGCGAGTTATAAAGTTAATAAATTTGTACATTTATGAAGTGTATAACTTGCAATTGTCAGATAGAAACTCAGAATTGCGAGAAATAAAGTCAGAATTGCAAGATATAAGTAATAACTCACATTTGCAAGAAATAAACATGCAATTGCAATTGCAAAAAAAAAAAAAAAGTGAGGTAAAAAGTCACAGTTATCTTTTTTATTTTTTATTCTGTGGTGGAAACAAGCTTCCATTGAATACAGGAAAACTGAAGTAGCGAATCATCATGATGGCACCCACTGGTCTTTCACGAAGGCAAGAAAAGGACCGATCTCGTCATTAAAGAACCTGTCATGCCTACTGTACGTGTGACCGTATCTCTCTCTCTATCTCTGCCGGCTGAAGCATTGATTGACACGGACTGAGATTTAACACACTTACATGAGCGAGACGGCCGCGATCACGGCATGATCACGGCACGGACACGTCGTCTGTCGCCTCCCATTAGACATCCGCCTTCTGCGTCTGCATCTCTTAATGAATTAGGAAAGGTCACTTTGAAGGAATTGTTGACGCCATTAATAAAATTGCCTTGCAATCCTCCGACTGCAGTCCAGCGCAGGTAATAATCCTGATGGGAATATTGAAGGAGGGGAGGATCCTGCCGTTTGAAGAAATCTGTAAACAAGATGAAGATTTGCCTGTGCAATTTCCTCAATGACTTCATTTCATAAAGCACCTAATAGAATAGTTTAGCCAAAAATGAGAAGCCTGCCATCATTTACTCCCCCTCGTGTCATTCTAAACCCAAGAGATGTTCAGCTCACGGTTTCCCAAATGGAGCTTTGTAAAGTCATTGCAGGAGTTGAAAAGCTGACATGAAAAGCTAATGGTTAAACTGAAAGTTAAATTAAATAAATAAATACATTTGCATGCAAAATTAATCAAAATAATAATATAGCGATTTAATTAAACAATATATAGTCTGTTGCGCTACGTGTTTCAGAGTGAAGAGCGACACTGTGTTCATTTACACGCGTGCAGCTTATAATACAGTTGCTCAGTTCACAGTAAAATGCTTCTCACTATCTATCTATCTATCTATCTATCTATCTATCTATCTATCTATCTATCTATCTATCTATCTATCTATCTATCTATCTATCTATCTATCTATCTATCTATCTATCTATCTATCTATCCATCCATCCATCGTTATATATCATTACATCCATCCATCCATTCATCGTTGTATATCGTTACATCCATCCATCGTTGTATATCATTCCATCCATCCATCCATCCATCCATTGTTGTATATAGTTCCATCCATCGTTCTATTCATCCATCCATCCATCTATCCATTGTTGTATATCATTCCATCCATCCATCCATCATTCATCCATCCATCCTTGTATATTATTCCATCCATACATCCATCCATCCATTGTTGTATATCGTTGCATCATCCATCGTTGTATATCATTCTATCATACATCCATCCATCCATTGTTGTATATCGTTGCATCATCCATCGTTGTATTTTGTTACATCCATCCATCCATCCATCAATCCATCCATCCATCGTTGTATATCATTCCATCCATCATCCATCCATCCATCAATCCATCCATCCATCGTTGTATATCGTTTCATCATCCATCATTGATTATCATTCCATCCATCCATTCATCCATCCATTCATCTATCCATCCATTGTTGTATATCGTTGCATCATCCATCATTGTATATCATTCCATCCATCCATCCATCCATCGTTGTATATCGTTACATCCATCCATCGTTGTATATCATTCCATCCATCCATCCATCCATCAATCCATCCATCCATCATTGTATATCGTTACATCCATCCATCCATCGTTGTATATCATTCTATCCATCCATCCATTGTTGTATATCGTTCCATCATCCATCATTGATTATCATTCCATCCATCCATTCATCTATCCATCCATCGTTGTATATCGTTGCATCATCCATCGTTGTATATCATTCCATCCATCCATCCATCCATCCATCATTGTATATCGTTACATCCATCCATCCATCCATCGTTGTATATCATTCTATCCATCCATCCATTGTTGTATATTGTTCCATCATCCATCATTGATTATCATTCCATCCATCCATTCATCCATCCATTGTTGTATATCGTTGCATCATCCATCATTGTATATCATTCCATCCATCCATCCATCGTTGTATATCGTTACATCCATCCATCGTTGTATATCATTCCATCCATCCATCCATCCATCCATATCGTTCCATCATCCATCGTTGTATATCATTCCATCCATCCATTGTTGTATATCGTTCCATCATCCATCGTTGATTATCATTCCATCATCCATTCATCCATCCATCCATCGTTGTATATAGTTCCATGCATCCATTCATTGTTCTATTCATTCATCCATCTATCCATCGTTGTATATCATTTAGTTTTTTTGCATGTCATCTTTAACCAACATCAGAGAACTATGAGTATGTGTCCTTTAAATTATTGAAATATTAACGTAAAATCTCTGGGGGTACTTCAAGTGAATATTTAAATTTTTTTACAAAACCTTTAGCCGAATATCCATGCTGCTCTTTCCCATACAGTGAGTATGGACTGTCATGTGACGCATGAGGACTAATGGTGGTTGAATAATGAATTAGATCTGCTTCTCACACAAAGCTATCAAACGGCTTCAGAAGGAATTGGAATATAGCACACATATTAACTACTTTTTTGTCCTTTTGAAGCTTCACACTCCCTGGTCACTGTTTGCTTTCCTCGTAGGTAAAAGAGCAGCGTGAACATTCTGCTAAACGTCTGCTTTTGTGCTCCACAGAAGAAAGAGAGTCATACGGGTCACGAAATGTTGACAGGTCTTTTACGTTTGGCTGAACAAACCTTTTAAAGGGATGTTTTTGAAGGTCTGAAGATGAAGGTCTTTACAGGTCAGTGGAGTTTAGAGGACTCTTTCTCTCTCTGTACGTCCTGTTTCAGAATAATGAGCTGGTGGCTATTTTAAAAGTTCAGCGTTACAGTATTTCAGAAACAGCCTCCAAGGGTTGAGGATGAAATGTGACATTTTCTGTTTGACACGCAGGCTCTCTGACATCTTTGTCAGTGACTGTAAAAGTACATGATGTCGACACTGTTGTTATAGTGTTTCATCAAACATACGATTTATGCAACGGTTAGTTCCGGTCCACTAATAGTATTGGATAAGCGGCGATCAGCACTGGAGCGTTTCACTGTTTGAATCACTCTGCTGGTCTGTGTCCGCTGCTTTTTTTCTGTTGGAGCACAAATTCACAATATCGTGTCTGCAGGGCCGGCACAAGCTCAACTGCCGCTCTAGGCAAAACACCGTCGTGCTGCCTCCACACACTCACAATTAGAGATAATATTTGAGATGCATGTGAAAGACTGGAGATTTTGTTAATTTATAAAATTGTACTAAAATAAAAGCATACAGAAACATGTTTTCAGATTCTTTTTTTTTTAAATTGTGCAACGTTAAAAACAAATCAGCACCACTAGTGCAAATGCAAATTCTGTTTTATATTAAATAGCTAATAAGTAGCCTAGCTTATATGTACAGGCCTGGAGTAGCCATCGGAAGATTCGGAAGAATTCCCGGTGGGCCGCTGATAAATTGGGCCGGTAGCAGTACCACTTCGACATACGGGACGCGGAAAGCACAAGTCTCTAGTTCATTTTTAATGAATGACGCACGGAAAGCGGCAAATCAGTGGTAGTCTCTGCGTGTGCACAGCTCTTCATAGCGGTTATAAATATTATTAATATCAATATGGCATCCCAGCAAACATTGGTCCGACGGCAACGTTGTGTCTCTGGCCAAAAATAGCCGCTGTAGGACGGCATAAATCGGGAAAAAATGTAACATTACATTTCCAAAAAATGCATTCAGATATGCTCAACGTATGTCCAGTCAACTTTCATTTTGACTTAACATTTGACAGTTGAGTTTCAGGTCAGGACTCAACTGACCTTTATGGACCTTGCTTTGTGCACTGGTGCGCAGTCATGTTGGAACAGGAAGGGACCGTCCCCAAACTGTTCCCACAAAGTTGGGAGCATGAAATTGTCCAAAATGTCTTGAACAGAGAACACGTCTCCACTGCTCTGGAGTCCAGTGGCGGCGTGCTTTACCCCAATGCATCCGGTGCTTTGCATTGCACTTGGTGATGTAAGGCTTGGATGAGCTGCTCGGCCATGGAAACCCATTCCATGAAGCTCTCTACACACTGTTCTTGAGCTAATCTGAAGGCCACACGAAGTTTGGAGGTCTGTAGCTATTGACTCTGCAGAAAGTTGGTGACTTCTGCGCACTGTAACCCTCAGCATGCGCTGACCCCGCTCTGTGATTTTACGTGGCCTATCACTTCGTGGCTGAGTTGCTGTTGTTCTCAATTGCTTCCACTTTGTTATAATACCACTAACAGTTGAGCGTAGAATATTTAGTAGTGAGGAAATTTCAGGAATGGACTTATTGCACAGGTGGCAACCTATCACGGTACCACGCTTGAGTTCACTGAGCTCCTGAGAGCGACCCATTCTTTCACAAATGTTTGTAGAAGCGTCTGCATGCCTAGTGCTTGAATTTATACATCTGTGGCCATGGAAGTGATTGAACACCTGAATTCAATGATTTGGAGGGGTGTCCCAATACTTTTAGCAATATAGTGTAGCTGTTTACAGTAATAATTGCACTGTTTACAGTGAGGGTATCGAGCCCCTCATCATGCAACGATCCAACATTGTGATGCACCATAATTGTATGTAATTTCAAAAACCTTCTCGTTCACACTTTGATTCAATTTAGTTTGGTGTATCATAATAGCAGCTGTGAGCTCACTGAGAAATTATTTTAACAACTACTTCATTAATACAAGTTTTGAATGAAGTCTCTTCTGCTCACTAAGGCTGCATTTATTTGATCAAAAATGCATTAAAAATTTGAAATATTATTATGGTTTAAAATAACAGTTTTCTATGTGAATATATAGTAAAATGTAATTTATTCCTGTGATCAAAGCTGAATTTATCATCATTACTCCAGTCTTCAGTGTCACATGATCCTTCACAAATCATTCTAATATAATAATTTGATGCTCAAGAAACATTTATGATTATTATCAATGTTGAAAACAGTTCATATTTCTGTGGAAACTGTGATACATTTTATTTTTCAGGATTCTTTGATGAATAGAATGTTCAAAAACAGCATTTATTTGAAATAGAATCATTACATTATAAATGTCTTTACTGTCACTTTCGATCAATTTAATATGTCCTTGATTTTTTGTTAGTAAAAAAATCTTACTAACCTCAAACGTTTCAATGGTAGAGTATATAGTATTTTTATCTTGTTTTCCACTAAAATGTCAAGTGGGCAAGAGAGAGAGAAATAATTTTTCTTACTGTCAAATATTTTTTCTTATTTTCTGATTGTACCGAATATACTGATTAAACGCAGCCCGATCAGAGCCATGATCGTCAGTGCAATATTGCTTAAATATTTGCACAGCTTCCAAATGTTTCACAGTAGAGGCAGTTTTGCACGCAGTCTTTTTGTTCCTTTTGCATCTTGTTCTCGTTCAGAGAAAGACGTGAGTCGAGTGACTTTGCCTCGGGATATCTGACGAAGCGTGATAATGACATGCTGTTACATTTCCAAGCGCAATAAAATCAACTTTGCCATCGTGTCGACATCACAGACGTGTGCTAATCAGCCGCTCCCGTCTGCTCCTGCAGGATCTTTGATTTTCTTATTTGGAAATGAATGTTGAGCAGTATGTGATGAAATTGCTGTGTTGCTCCACGGCCACATTGTGCCCATCGTGTCGGTGTCTCGGCCAGATTAGGCTGTAATTGTGCCCTGGAACGCAGTCAGAACACACTGACCTTCAGCGCACGATGCCCCCGGCGAGTCTTCGCTTTATTACTGAAGCGTGCGTTTCACTAGTGTAAAGGTTGATGGTGCTGGTGTGACAAACTGCGACTGAGAAACACGTATGAATGAAATGACAAAACATTAACCAAAACTGTCACATTCATGACATTGTAAAATGACAAATTTAAATCCCTGTAAAGTTTGCAATGAATATGATTGTGCAATCAATGTTTTCAATGTATTTATAGGTTGTAAATCCATTAGTTCTCCATTAAGGGTTGCAAATGCATCTGATTCTGAACAAGCCTGCAGAGTCCTTAAACCAAACTAGATTATGAAAGCATGTTTTTCCAACGCTGTAATGTTCTTTGAATTGGACAGGAAAAACATAGAAGGCTGAGCATAATGACTGAATTGTTTGAAAAAGATTCTAGTTAATTTTACAACACAGAAAGCGATTTTTCTTGCCATTGACTATATGACTGCTGTGCATGACAAATACAGGTATTGTAGAAATATAGCCGACGAATATCTCAGACGTCTAGCTGAGAATGCTAATTTTCCAGCTAAGAAGCATGACGGATTGATTCAACAATCCACGTTTACTTCGAGGCAGCTTGCCAGCACATGTTCTTCTGCACTCCCTGTTGGGCGGTCAAAATGTGGCATGTTAGCTATCCCAGAATCCCTCAGTCAGTGATAACAGCATGGCCTGGGGAACTGGCTATTCAAGCAGCCCGTCCGGTGAATGGAGAGACCAGAGGAGGGCGTACAGCTGGTCGGCGAGATCATTCCTGCCCCGAAGACAGCGAGATGCAGACCGGCGCAGAATCCCACTGTTGGAGAGCAGAGCCGAGACCCGGTCCAGACCCGCCAGGGGTTTACAGGCCTGGTCTGAGGTCACAGATGAAGTCCAGAGAGCGACTGAAAGCAGGTTGTGAATGGGAAATTATTTGGTGCACAGCATATTTTAAAGAGGAATATTTACTTAAAGTCGGTATGCGCTAGTCTTTTCTTCTCTATTGTGCCGAGTGAAACGCTTCTGGAACAAGAACAAATGTAGGGCGGGGATTGATTTTGTCTGTGGGGAATTGATTGGATGGATTTAATTATTCCAGCTGCTGTGAGGAACATGCGACCCGCTCCTCAAATGCGATGCTGCTACTAGCCGGACTCTTTCTTTATGTATACAGACGTGATGTAATGACGCAAAGACATGCTTGAATTTCCCATGGAAATCCACCAGTACCACTCTAATTATAACACATTATTACAAGCTTACCGTTGTGAATCGGGCTAAGGTAAGGGGATAGTTTTGAACACTGGCTGGTTATGTACTTGCTCAAAATTTGAATTTGGATCATTTTTAACCAAAAAAAAGTTACGGACAGCAGCTTTAAGCAAGCATTCGAAGTTTCATAAGGGACTTTTGCACCGGGTTTGGTTATACTTTTCCTGGTTGCAATAGCACCGCCAGTAGGAGCTTTGACATGACATAAGCCGCCACTTACATCCTGCCACTCGGGTTGTTGTGCGTGACTTTTATTTTGCCGGTGCGGCGGACATTTATTTTGATGGCACTGAGAACGACAAAGCCTGAGCACACAGTGCTCCAATTCTCCATCTTCATTAGTTTACGATATGTTTAACAGTCCTATCTAATATGTTAATAGATATTACCGTTCAACAAAGAAAGTAAATAATATATGGAAAAGTGTTATTGCATTTCCAGTGTGGTTGATGTTCACTGTCGCTAGCGGAGCATAATCATGTTTCACTTGGTTCCTTCAAAGTCGCGTTGGATTTCCTCCATAGTGTAAAGGTCGAGAAGTGCCTGGACTTCGGCGTCGGCCCATCTATCGCTGTTTTTTGTGGAGTAAATATGTAGGCTATAAACCCTACTCTGAACACCCGCAAAATAAAAAATTGTTCCTAAAACTAAAATCGTTCCCAGTTATGGGAACTACTATATGAAAATGTTCCTCCGGTGCAAAAGCCTCTATATTTTTCAGGTCACAGAAACACTGATTGAAACCTTTAACACCTTTACAAATGGAAAGAGCTGCAGATATGTCCAGTCCCATTTCCCATTAACACTGTTAATGCATATTGAAACTATTCTTCAGAAAATGTAGCTCATAAATGTGATATGGCAGTAAAAGCAGAAGCGCTCGTACACCTGCTGGCAGTGGCCACAGTTGCAAATAAATGAGAAACACCACTGCTGGGATTTTACAATGCATTATTTTTAAAGTATTGGTATATTGATTTTTCCTTCCTTTTTTCCTGTAAAAGTTTCTAGATGATTGGAGGCTTTATGGATTTGGTTTCTCAGAAGTTATTTGTAGTAGTATTATGGAGGAGGGAATGTGCTGACTTTTTTCTATTGCATAACTTTTGATATTTCAATATCCTTTCTACCTTCACCCAGAAGGCACAATAAATTCACCCTGAAGGCACAGTTCAGTAAGGTACCGAATCATACTACCTTGAATCTGCTCGTTTGTGGTCAAGAACCACACAATTTCACTTGCAAATATTAGGGTTAATGGGGATGTGGGTAAAAAGACTGAAATAAATTAAAGCAAAACTAAAACATATAAGCAAATTACCTAAACATTATGTAGTCATCAACTTCAAACAGAGGGAAAATGTCTTCCTGTGTTTAAAATAATGTGAAACGACTGATGAGAAGGTTAATGTATCAATCTTCACAGTGAGACATTGCTTCTCTCACTTAATTTAGAGTAAATACATGAAGGGACAACTATCAAAGCTGTAGATAAATAAATGCATGTATTTTATTCATTTATTTATGACATCAGCAGTTAAAAACATTTCATAGCACAGCATGACTTTTCTCAAGAAAAATACATAAACCAAACATGAGCAAAATAAATATGCATATTTGTGAATATGAATATAAAATCATCTACAGCCTACACATGCAGCTCTCTGCTAAGGCGTAATATTATAACTGAAACGGCTCTTCATAAGTGAATGATTTGGAATGCTGTACACACAAATAGCGCATGTGAGAACTGACTCACAATCGATTTATTGTATAAGCCACAACAGATGGTTGTGTTTGCATATTCCAGAATTACTAATTATAAGACGGAAAAAGTTACACTTATTTGGTTTCCACTCTCTGTGAGTGAAGCTTAGAAAATCAGGAAAAAAGAAAATAAAGCCTATTTTTGGACCATTAAGGTTTTTGGATTGTAACATTCTCATAATTACTTTCACAATAACTGGTACTACAATCAATCGAACCAACCGCATGAACCAATCAACCAACCCAACCATCCGCCCAACCATCCAACCAACCATCCGCCCAACCATCCAACCAACCATCCACCCAACCATCCAACCAACCAACCAACCAACCATCCAACCAACCAACCAACCAACCAACCAACCAACCAACCAACCAACCAACCAACCAACCAACCAACCAACCAACCAACCAACCATCCAACCAACCAACCAACCAACCAACCAACCAGCCAGCCAGCCAGCCAGCCAGCCAGCCAGCCAACCAAACAAGCAACCAATCAAACAACCAATCAACCAACCAACCAATCAAACCAACCAACCAACCAACCAACCAACCAACCAACCAACCAACCAAACCAACAAAACCAACCAACCAACCAACCAACCAACCAACCAACCAACCAACCAACCGTATTAAAGTAATGAGAATCATGATTAAGAATAATAAGAATTATATCAACAACAGCAAGAACTCAAAAGTACAATTGCAACTATGACAGTTTAATGGTAAAAAAAATATTTTTTAAGCTTAATATATTTAATTTATTTCTTTGTTCCTTACTTTTTAAAATTTTGAAGTGTGACCAGGACATGGGATTTGTGCTTGCTTTTTATTCTCCTGGCGTACTCAACTGGTGACATCAATAACTTCAGGAAATCGATTTGTATAAAGATGCACCATTTGGGACCAATAAATAACATGAATCAAGGAGAGGGCATTTCTAAGCACTTGTAGTTAAAACTAGCCGTTTATCGGTTAATTTGCACCGTATTTTCTCTCCGACAGACACAAGGCTCTTAAGAGACGTCTGGCAGCACACCGTGATGAATCCACAACCGGAAAGAGGAAAGAAAGTTGCTTTTTGTTGCTGTGTGTTTTGTTTCTCTCTTTCATACACACCCGTTCTGTTCTTGCTGGAGCCATAAGCCCATCCTGGAAGATTTATGAATACGTTAGAATAGCCTGAGCCAACAGTTTTCAAAGAAGTGGAGTGAAAATAAATTAAATAGCCCCACAGGCAATTCATCTGCTGCTTGATGGATTACATACTCATCTTCATACTCCCTCTCTCTCTCTCTCTCTCTCTCTCTCTCCTGCTCTCGCTTTCTTCAGAAGATTGGCAAACATTTGGCAAACAAATGAACAAACACAAAACAACTCAATTAGGACATATGTGCAATGAAGTCTGTCAGTGATGAATTGTGGATAGAAAATATGTCTGGGGTTGAGGAGACAACATGATGAAAAATGATTTGTCTTTCGAGGTGACCGGATCAATGTTTCTTTCTTTCTTAGGGAAAGACTGACAACATGCCCATCAATTCTGGGAAATGTTTCTGGTGTCTTGTATCAGGATTTTTTGGGTTGTGTCATGCATTTTTATTTAACTTTTTTTTATAATACCCGTCAAAAATTTGGAATAAAGTCTCTTCTGCGCAACAAAAATAGTGAAATATTATTACAAATTAAAATAACTGTTTTCTATGTGAATATACACTCACCTAAAGGATTATTAGGAACACCATACTAATACTGTGTTTGACCCCCTTTCGCCTTCAGAACTGCCTTAATTCTACGTGGCATTGATTCAACAAGGTGCTGAAAGCATTCTTTAGAAATGTTGGCCCATATTGATAGGATAGCATCTTGCAGTTGATGGAGATTTGTGGGATGCACATCCAGGGCACGAAGCTCCCGTTCCACCACATCCCAAAGATGCTCTATTGGGTTGAGATCTGGTGACTGTGGGGGCCATTTTAGTACAGTGAACTCATTGTCATGTTCAAGAAACCAATTTGAAATGATTCGAGCTTTGTGACATGGTGCATTATCCTGCTGGAAGTAGCCATCAGAGGATGGGTACATGGTGGTCATAAAGGGATGGACATGGTCAGAAACAATGCTCAGGTAGGCCGTGGCATTTAAACGATGCCCAATTGGCACTAAGGGGCCTAAAGTGTGCCAAGAAAACATCCCCCACACCATTACACCACCACCACCAGCCTGCACAGTGGTAACAAGGCATGATGGATCCATGTTCTCATTCTGTTTACGCCAAATTCTGACTCTACCATCTGAATGTCTCAACAGAAATCGAGACTCATCAGACCAGGCAACGTTTTTCCAGTCTTCAACTGTCCAATTTTGGTGAGCCCGTGCAAATTGTAGCCTCTTTTTCCTATTTGTAGTGGAGATGAGTGGTACCCGGTGGGGTCTTCTGCTGTTGTAGCCCATCCGCCTCAAGGTTGTGCGTGTTGTGGCTTCACAAATGCTTTGCTGCATACCTCGGTTGTAACGAGTGGTTATTTCAGTCAAAGTTGCTCTTCTATCAGCTTGAATCAGTCGGCCCATTCTCCTCTGACCTCTAGCATCAACAAGGCATTTTCGCCCACAGGACTGCTGCATACTGGATGTTTTTCCCTTTTCACACCATTCTTTGTAAACTCTAGAAATGGTTGTGCGTGAAAATCCCAGTAACTGAGCAGATTGTGAAATACTCAGACCGGCCCGTCTGGCACCAACAACCATGCCACGCTCAAAATTGCTTAAATCACCTTTCTTTCCCATTCTGACATTCAGTTTGGAGTTCAGGAGATTGTCTTGACCAGGACCACACCCCTAAATGCATTGAAGCAACTGCCATGTGATTGGTTGATTAGATAATTGCATTAATGAGAAATTTAACAGGTGTTCCTAATAATCCTTTAGGTGAGTGTATATTAAAATGTAATTTATTCCTGTGATCAAAGCTGAATTTTACCAACATTACTCCAGTCTTCAATGTCACATGATCCTTCAGAAATCATTCTAATAATGTCAAACAGAGGAAGAGAGGAGCACAATAATCAGAGGCTCTGTTGTTCAGTTTGTTAAACAATACAGATCGAAAGCTCAGTATGACGGACAATCCAATCACGTTTAACTGCGGCGAGAGCGTCAGACTCAGTCGTGGAAGATCATTCCCCTTATAAACGCGCAGTCACTGGGCATAGCTCTTCTGTAATGGTACATCATTTAAAAGATTGATGCCACTATCCTCATATTCGGCTCTTCGGGTTGCCAGGCATCCAGCGGGCTGATGAAATCCTTCCTCGCTGACCCTGAGGTCAGCTCTCAATCTGAGGTGGTCAATCAAGAGTGAGTTTCTATTTGGACTAGTGGGGCAGATAAATCAGCCATTTCCCTCCTCCTTGAGACCTGCTCTGACAGTAAATATATTTTCTTAGCCCTCATCCTCCAAAGCAATTTCAAGATGCTCTGTTTTTATATTGATTCGGTTTTAGTTTTCTGATGCCCGCGACCGTCCTTTCAACTCATGCGTGTGACCAGCGTTTATTTACAGCCAAACAGCCAACTCTGATCTCACGCAAAGGTGTGTTGATTTGAATTTGAAACACTTCCAAGTGCTGAACAGTTTTGGTGACTTTAAAGTGCCTTTTCAGAACTTTGACTAACGTTCTGGTAAGGTTCTCTCAAAGTTCTAAACAAACGTTCTTCCATTAACGTTAATAGAACGTTCATTCAAAGTTTGTTGCTGTTTAAAAATCCTACTAGTTGTTTTAGAATGTTCAAAACATTCAATTGCAGAATGATAAAATGGAATGTTCCCTTAACATTCGTATTAACCAAGAGAAAAGATTTTAGAATATTTAATAAACTGGACATTTTGAATGTTCAGAGAACATCATGAACTGCTCATGAATACTTTTTGTTTGGCGTGACGTGTTAGGGTGTTTTACTCACTTTGCCAACCTGGTATGATGTTTCGAAAATCCCCCAAAATTTAATTTTTACAAGAGACTTTTAGTGCAGAGTTGAGCCATGAGTCGGGTCTAAACACTAAAGCTCTGTTCCAATCCTAGAGTGCTTTCTACCTAGACAGGATTTTGGATTATGCTCCGCTGTTTCAAAGGGTTGGCAACATGACTGTGCTGCCTTCCAAGAGACTTTTGTTGGGGCCAAATTTGCCTCTTTCACAGAAAAGGAAATGCACTGCGATTGAGAAAATGTCATTCAAGATGGCGCACATGCCGACTATAAATGCATCTCATTCAATACTGAAAGGTAAAAATGCAAATAGTTCAGTCTAATTAATACCTTATTAATCACTTAAATTTGTGTGAGCGCAACAGTCGAGTTCCAGAAGTAAAAATCCCTTTAATTTTCTCCATACGGAAAATTGATTTATAACAATAACTGATAATGCTTCACAATAGTTAGTTAATGCATTATCTAGCAGTGAGCAAAACATCTGTTACAGTATTTATTAATCTTCGTTAATGTTAGTTAAAAAATACTGTTCATTGTTAGTTCATGTTAGCTAAGATCCATTAAATAATAATAACAGATACAACTTTTTATTTAATAATATTTTCATTGTTATCTAACTAACATTAATAAATGGAACCTTATTGTAAAGTGTTACCCGATAACTTATAAGTCATTAAAGACAGATCTACTGTGATCTCCGAGGTTGTTAATTGATGGTTTATACTTTTGTTGAAGCCATTAGCCTGCATTCTTTCAACTTAAAAAAAAAAAAAAAAAAATTACGTTTAACAGCAGAATTCCTGGTGTAAAACTACATTACCCATAATTCTGCAAAAAAACTCCACCAATCAGAGAAACGAAACAAGGAAATTGCACCAAAAGAACTCTTTAGTAACCGTCCACTATATATATATATATATAGTGGATATATATTATATATATATATATAAAATCGACAACAACTTTAAATCAATAGTTTTATATTTATACATCATTTGCAATTCAATTATGTAATTTGCAATGCTTCATGGGATTGTAGTTCTTTCGCCCATCTTGTACTTTTGTCCTTTTGTCTGATTTTCAAATACTTTTTTGCTTCAAATCAAAGTTTGTAATGTTGTGATTCACCTTGTAGCTGCTTGGTTTGGTTCATGGCTTATAACGCTTTTATGAAGACTTCTTTCAAATGCCAATGCCGCTGGAAAAGTGGAGAGACACTGTTGCACACTATTGGATTCAATTGTAAGTTGAGTTTCTCATGTGCTTCACACATCAGTTAGGGCCTGTTTACACGTGTGTTACATGCGTTTTCTCTGATCGGATAGCTATCGTGAAAACACCAGGGCTGCGTTTACCAAAAGCTAAAGTTGATCGTAGAACAATTGCCACCAACTAAGGCTTACGATGCTTTTGGGAAACGCGGCCCAGGTGTAAATGCCCTCTGAAATGCTTGAATCTGATCACTCAAACCACTTCAGGAGGTGATTTGAGACGCATTCCAGACAAAACTGGACAAGTGTAAATGCACCTGGTTGTTGAAGCCCTGTATGTCAATTTTACTCATCCCAAAATGGTAAAAAAATAAACGTGTGAGAGCATGTTATAGGCTCCCGGTAGTCACATATGACACTAAAAGTTTGCCGTCACATTCTGAAGCTCAAGGGTAAATGGTACCGTTTTAACAAAACAGATCAATAAAAATGCATGAAGTGACCAGGTGTAAACAGGCCCGAAGATTTCAGCAAGTTTTTGGGACAAAGCTATTCTGCTATACACCGATCAGGCATAACATTATGACCACTGACAGGTGAAGTGAATAACACTGATTATCTCTTCATCACGGCACCTGTTAGTGGGTGGGATATATTAGGCAGCAAGTGAACATTTTGTCCTCAAAGTTGATGTTTTAGAATCAGAAAAAATGGGCAAGCGTAAGGATTTGAGCGAGTTTGATCAATTGATGCACGTGGGGAGCGAAGGCTGGCCCGTGTGGTCCGATCAAACAGACGAGCTACTGGAGCTCAAATTGCTCAAGAAGTTAATGCTGGTTCTGATAGAAAGGTGTCAGAATACACAGTCTGCATAGCCGTAGACCAGTCAGGGTGCCCATGCTGACCCCTGTCTACCGCCGAAAGCACCAACAGTGGCACGTGAGCATCAGAACTGGACCACGGAGCAATGGAAGAAGGTGGCCTGGTCTGATGAGTCACGTTTTCTTTTACATCACGTGGATGGCCGGGTGCGTGTGTGTGGCTTACCTGGGGAACACATGGCACCAGGATGCACTATGGGAAGTAGGCAAGCCGGCGATCGGTGTATGTGTGGTTAGAACTGAGCAGAGATCAGTGTATATTTACTCAGTGTTTCAACACTGCCGGCAGCTCACTCTCACTCTCATGTGTCAGTCAGCAATTTTGTGCACAGAGCAATTTCTGCTTCACCCTTCAGACAGCAGTCTTCCTCATTAGCCAGGCAATCTCTGTATGTCATTTTCTGTCTTTATAGTCATTACCTACCTTTTTTTTCTGACTGTCTGGCAGCCTCTGTAGAATAATGCTGTATTGACACTTGTGCCTATTAGTCATTTTTACAGTTAGTGTAATATTCCGATGTCATATTTTGCTGGAGTCTATGCTAAATAAGTAGTATTTTACCACTCATGCTGATATCAGCTTGAAGAGACTTGAGGAGTCAGCGTGCCTTTCATTTCCTATGCTTCAGTTTTGTGACATTTCAGTAGTATGTAATATAACAACCCAGGCTCATTGGAAAAACGTGCTTGTAGTGACATTTCTGCACTATATTACATTGCTTCTTGCGACACTTTCAAAGTAAAATGCTCAGTGAGTTTTATCCGAAACAGATGAATGAGAATCTGGCAATGTTTTATTACATTGGTTGTATGTATTGTTGCAGTTTGGAAATGAAATGTCCAGTTAAAGGCTGTGTTGTGTTTGAAAATAACGTAGCATCCACACTAAACCTAACCAGTAGTGTTAACAAAAGCAAACTGAGATAAAAACTCATTTGCTGAAGCAACCATGTCATTTTAGCTGCTTCTACAAGTTTCTCTTTTATCGTGACTCGTGTTTCACGGGACTCGTACCCAAGCGCTTCACATCTCGAGTGTAATGCTGTACCAGGTGAGCTTCGGAGCAAGTTTACTATCAGAAAAGACACATAATGAGCTGGTTATGTGATGCAAACCTCAAAATGTATTACACTGTGTCCAAACGACATGTGATGCAACACAATAAAAGGAATCTTTTCCATGTTAATGGAAGAGTTTTGTCCTAAACAGCCGATTCTATTTTAGAAACAGTTTCTGTTTTTTTCTGCGACATTGTGGCTGGAATAACAACACAAATATGACAATGATAATCTCAGGTACTGATTATGTGCTTTATTTAATGTTAAAAGCATCTCATTTGAGTTTGAACATCATTTTGTGTGCCCTTTATATCTATACTGAAAAGCGATAATTCACCTCAGATCTTGAAAATAAATGTACGGAAACAAGAGTGTTCAAACTGTCAGGTGTATTCTATGACAAAGATTGTTTCAGTAACTCGGCATATATATTTAATAATGTTAAAATGGTGTAATATTTATGAATTTGATGCACTTGTCCATTTGGTTGCGAGGGCATTGTGCTTGCAGAGAGACTCCACCCACACTCTCTTCTGATTGGCTGTGATTTTTGATTGATTTGGTTGCAAGTGCAGTGCGCTTGCAGAGAGACTCCGCCCACACGCTCTTCTGATTGGCTGTGATTTTTGATTGATTTGGTTGTGAGTGCACTGCGCTTGCAGAGAGACTCCGCCCACACACTCTTCTGATTGGCTGTGATTTTTGATTGATTTGGTTGCGAGTGCAGTGCGCTTGCAGAGAGACTCCGCCCACACGCTCTTTTGATTGGCTGTGATTTTTGATTGATTTGGTTGCGAGTGAAGTGCACTCGCAGAGACACTCCGCCCACACTCTCTTCTGATTGGCTGTTATTTTTGATTGATTTGGTTGCGAGGGCACTGTGCTTGCAGAGACACTCCGCCCACACACTCTTCTGATTGGCTGTGATTTTTGATTGATTTGGTTGCGAGGGCACTGTGCTTGCAGAGACACTCCGCCCACACACTCTTCTGATTGGCTGTTATTTTTGATTGATTTGGTTGCGAGTGCACTGCGTTTGCAGAGAGACTCTGCCCACACTCTCTTCTGATTGGCTGTTATTTTTGATTGATTTGGTTGCGAGTGCAGTGCGCTTGCAGAGAGACTCCGCCCACACTCTCTTCTGATTGGCTGTGATTTTTGATTGATTTGGTTGCGAGTGCAGTGCGCTTGCAGAGAGACTCCGCCCACACGCTCTTCTGATTGGCTGTGATTTTTGATTGATTTTGTCGCAACTCGTAATCGTGTCTTATTTAATCGATAATCTGCCTCGTAATCACAATTTGTGTGGAAAGGAATAAAAGATATTGGTGTTTTACTGCAACTAGTGTTCATTTCAGCTGTAAACTTTCTGAATTGTATTTATAGGTATGTTTTTGGAGTTTTGCAAAAATGTCAGTGTTCTAATGAGCTTATGTTGTGATATTATGTGCTGGGAAACTGGTTTATGTTTCCTATCAAACTTTTACTACGTGCTTCTAGATTGGCTCTCATTGGCATTTCAGCAGCACCAACAAGTTACCGAGTAATGAATACTCAAGGAAGCAGTGCAGCGCAATTTATTAAAAAAACGTTCCAATGGTCTGTGCAAAAGCGTTCATCCGAGGCTGATGGTACTGGTTATAAATCCATTTATTTTATCGTGTGATTTCTGGGGAGGACAAGGATACATTGCTACCGACCTGATCTGCATTCCTGAATGTGTGGTGTGTCATATGTGGTGTGTTTTATTTTACAGCGTTAAAAGCGAGGGCTGTGCTATCGTTTATAAAGTGCAGTGCCCTGTTATAAAGCTATGACCCTTTAAATGAGCCCTCCGTAGCTTCCACTCAATGTGATTACACAGGCGAGGGAAGGGCGCTTCGTAACGTCTTCATTTCTTTAATGTGAGTTTTAACAGGAACTGAGCCATAATTTAACACCTTATTCAAACAATGCCTCTCCTTCCACCAGTGCTTTAGGTAATGGTTATTTTGTGAATTTGGGGCCATACAATGCTCAATTAATCTTTGATGAAACCCTTGCTTATGAGGTGGAGCGTGCCAAGAGCCCGTGAAGTCTGGAATCAGGCCCGATCTGAAGCATTAAAACAGCAGAAAGTCCCATGGACAAAGTTTAACATTCAGATGCCATGCTTCTCACCTGCATAAAGGGCACATGCACGAGCTGATCAATAGTTCAGACCTTAAGAAGAAATGCACTTACTGGTTGATATTTAAGACGTGTCCATCCTCTCAGAGTTGAGAGACCAGATCGAACCAAACGCCTCAAGATTACCTGAGAATAGAAATGCAATGCTAGACAATGTACAAATGCAACATAAACGACTCTAAATGGATGATGAAATCCAGGGCAGACAGAGTCACGCACTTTAATAACATCAACCTGAAATCTTCAAAACTGCTGAATGATGTACGATATGCAATTATATAAACTAGACCTGCAATTTATGTGCTTAGCCACAGGGAGAACGGCTGGGAAATGCAAGGGTTGAAATGCAAGAATGAAAAGATAAATTCTGCTGTGTTTTATCTTTAGTTTTAGCCCATTAAACTCCTGCGCTGTCTGCCATCATTGGTGTTTGATGACTGTGGTTGTGGACGGCGTCTGTGAATATGTGAATATGTGAATGTCTCTCGCTCAGCATCCACAGACTCTCATTAGTATTTTTACAGCTGATTGCTCATCACACACTATATTTGTCTCCTACGAGGACACTTTTCCACATTGTCTGAGTGAAATTTTGCAATCATGCTGCAGTGTTCACAAGATTTTACCAAAATGAAACAACAACATTGCTATTCATTAAAGTGACAAGATTGATCGATGAATCTCATAAACAAGTACATCTCATGAAACTTACAAAAAAACAGGTTCAGAACATATTTAACCCCAAAATCAAAGTAAGAAATACGAATTTTGAATATTAAAATGATTTGAGTATTATAAACATTTTGCTTAAATACAATGAAGCACTTTTTTGGTGCCTGCATGGACATTATTGTAACATTTAAGCTAGTTTTATTAATTATTACTATTATACACAATTAAAATGATCAGACAGAGAGTAATATAATGAGTAATAAAGAGTAATAAATAATGAGAATCACAACTAAGAAAGATAATTAATGAATAAATAAACAAATAAATATGGTAATAGTAATGGGAAAATATATTGTGCATGGGGGAAGTTTTAGAGGAAAATTGGCTTGAAAATAATGTCATAATTCCATACATCTTAATGAACTTAAAAATGCTTAATTTTCTTAAAAAAAACAATCAAAAAAAAACATATAATTTCATATGCATTTTTATTTATTTATTTACGTATTTAGTGTGATTCATTTGTTTATTTAGTGAGACTCTCAGAAATATTCAAACAGGGTCAGTAAAAGAAACCAATACCAGCATGAATGAAACAAACTTCAGGAAGACTGAAAGAATGAGGCAGACGAGTGATGGAGACTCCAGAGCTGCGGTGTTTCAGTGATAGAGGAGGGGATTGTGTGTGTGTGTGTGTGTGTGTGTGTGTTGCGTTGGGGGTGTTATTGTGAACCCAGGGCTTTTGGCACCGCCACTGTCGTCGAGCTGCACCCATCCATGAACCCACCATCTGGATTCTCCCACAAATCACATTAAAGTTGCAGGAGCAGGAATACATCAAGCTAAATGAATATTGGCTCAGGGGTCCACAGACAGTCTGACGGAGAGAGACGGCTGAGCTGTGATGATCAGTCTTGGGCTCTGATGCTGGGAATCTGCACCACCCAGTCCAACCCCCAACACTTCTGCGTTATGACAAACAGATAAATAAATAAGATTTTCTGAAGAAATTGTGAGTGGCGTATATGGTATATTGTAGTAAGGCTGTGGCATCGCTAGATGTTTCTCTACCCGTCCATCCATCCATCCAGATGATGTTTTTAAGTTTTAAGTCCATCCATCCATCCATCCATCCATCCATCCATCCATCCATCCACCCATCCACCCATCCACCCATCCATCCACCCATCCATCCACCCATCCACCCATCCATCCACCCATCCACCCATCCATCCACCCATCCATCCATCCATCCATCCACCCATCCACCCATCCATCCACCCATCCATCCACCCATCCATCCATCCATCCACCCATCCATCCACCCATCCACCCATCCACCCATCCACTCATCCATCCATCCATCCACTCACAAACCCACCCACCCACTCACCCACCCATCCACCCACCCATCCATCCACCCATCCACCCATCCACCCACTCACCCACTCACCCACCCATCCACCCATCCACCCATCCACCCACCCACCCATCCATCCATCCATCCATCCATCCATCCATCCATCCATCTATCCATCCACCCACCCACCCACTCATCCATCTATCCATCCATCCAAACACTCACCAACCCACCCAATCAACCATCTATCCATCCATCCATCCACCAACCCACCCATCCATCCATTCACCCAAACACCCACCCACCCACTCCATCCATCCATCCATCCATCCATCCATCAATCCATCCATCCATCCATCCATCCAAACACTCACCCAAACACCCACTCATCCATCATCCATCCATCCATCCATCCATCCACCAACCCACTCATCTATCCATCCACCAACCCACTCATCCATCCATCCATTCACCCACCCACCCATTCAACCATCCATCCATCCATCCACCAACCCACCCATCCATCCATCTAGATGAATTTTTTTTTCTTTTAAGTTTTCAGTGTTTTTTCCAGTGTATAAAGCTAAATAAATGCAACATAGCCTCTTTCACAAATCCTATAATGCTTCACATAGCAAATGTGTAATTATTATGAAGCAATTATTTGCATGCACGCTGCACATTTTCTTCCATTAGAAATGGATACGCTGTATTATATCGAGGCTAGCTTCCATTACCATGTTTTATGTCGATGCTGAAGTATGATTTATTATTTATTTAAGATAATGATACAGTCTCTGGCAATGTAACTCAATAGATTTTCTATAGGGCTTTTTGATTTTATTTTTACATCATGAGGGATATATTGCGTCTCCTAATGTGCTGTATTTGTGCTGCATGATAAACATAGGAAAAGTTTTGTCCTTCAGGACTGTCTTGTGAACTTCCCTGATTGTAGTTTACAGAAAAAACAGGGCATTGCTACTTAGGTGGCTCTTCTAGGTGGAATTAAGTGTGTTTTCTTTGTGGTTGTGAGTTTTTTTGTTTGTTTTTTCCTATGTGTTTTTCTGCATTGTGTGATTTTTGGTGAAATACATAGACGGACATCAACTGAAGGGTTGACTCTTCAATTAATCATCTGACAAAAGATAAAGTAGTCTTTCAGAAAAAGCAGTAGCTAAGCAACTGTTGGAGGATATGAACGAAAACAATATTTTTGAGAAATTTGTCAGGCTTCAGAGAAAACCATAGATGATTTACTGCTGGAGAGTGCTCTATTTTAATATGGTTAGATTTGACTGCAGCTTTTGGTAAAGTTGATCATTCAGTCTTAATTAGTACATTAAATAGATGGGAGGGAGTTTCAGGGATTGGTTTCATTCTTATTTGTTAAACAGAACATTTGTAGTGTCAGTTGGAGATGATTTATTCCCCCTTTCTACAATCAACCGTGGTGTTCCACAGGGCTCCGAGTTGGGACCAATTTTGTTTTAATTTTATATGTTACCTCTTGGATCCGTAATCATCATGTAAATGTTCACTGCTAGTCTGCTATGCAGATGATTTACAGTTTATTTATCACTGCAATCCAATGATCTGACAAGCTTATGTCCTCCAAGCATGCTTAGCAAAAACATGCTTTTCTGCAGTTAAATACTGATAAAACGGAAGTAGTGATAATCGGTCAGGGCTCTAATAAAACTCAGACTGAGTCAGCTCTTAATGGGTGTTCCCCAATATTCAGCAGGTAGTGAAACATTTATTTTGACGGAATTTAAATTTTGACAGAATTTTGAATTGTAACCCCTGTCAAGTGTTCTACTCGTGCTGCTCCAATATTGTCAGTATTGTTATATTCCATCAACACTATTGTAATATTATTTGGCTTTATTTTGGCAAAATTGTTTTGAATCTCAGAGCAACACAAAGTGGTGCTTCGTTACCGAACGTATCCACATTTTGAACGATTCAGTTTAATGAATGATTCAGTGGCTCACTCATTAAGACAGTTACTTACAGTTTCATTTAAAAAATATTTTCAATTAATAAAATTCTCATAGCATCATTTATGCAATTGTAAATACAGTGTGAATGTATTCAAGCCACTTCTGAGTTGCAATAAACAGTCTGAAAATACCAAATGCCACTTCATGGGCTGGTTACATAAACTGTTCTGTTTCTTCAAGACTGTTCATAACTTTTTTAAGTCATAAAAATGTAGATTGGTCTAATTTGATACCAAAAAGTAAGACTACCTGCTGACTAATTGCTAGTTGGTCATACTAGTACATGACACAGTATTAACATAATGGCTATGTTAATGCGACTTGCCCATGCAGCTTCAAAGTTACTGAGATACTGATTTAATTTGACTGGTAACAGCCCTATAGTGTTTTATTGTTCTAATTGAAAGTGTTGATCAAATGCAAGAATTTAGCATAAGATGATACATACATTATATTGCCACAAGTTTTGGGACGCCTGCCTTTACATGCACATGAACTTTAATGACATCCCATTCTTAATCCGTAGGGTTTAATATGGAGTTGGCCCACCCTTTGCAGCTATAACAGCTTCAACTCTTCTGGGAAGGCTTTTCACAAGGTTTAGGAGTGTGTTTCTTGGAATTTTTGACCATTCTTCTAGAAGCGCATTTGTGAGGTCAGGGACTGATGTTGGACGAGAAGGCCTGGCTTGCAGTCTCCGCTCTAATTCATCCCAAAGGTGTTCTATCGGGTTGAGGTCAGGACTCTGTGCAGGCCATTCAAGTTCCTCCACACCAAATTCGCTCATCCATGTCTTTATGGACCTTGCTTTGTGCACTGGTGCGCAGTCATGTTGGAACAGGAAGGGGCCGTCCCCAAACTGTTCCCACAAAGTTGGGAGCATGAAATTGTCCAAAATGTCTTGGTATGCTGAAGCATTAAGAGTTCCTTTCACTGGAACTAAGGGGTCAAGCTCAACCCCTGAAAAACAACCCCACACCATAATCCCCCCTCCACCAAACTTTACACTTGGCACAATGCAGTCAGGCAAGTCCCGTCAGACTCGTCCATGGGATTGCCAGACAGAGAAGCGTGATTGGTCACTCCAGAGAACACGTCTCCACTGCTCTAGAGTCCAGTGGCGACGTGCTTTACACCACTGCATCCCACGCTTTGCATTGCACTTGATGATGTAAGGCTTGGATGAGCTGCTCGGCCATGGAAACCCATTCCATGAAGCTCTCTACACACTGTTCTTGAGCTCATCTGAAGGCCACAGAAGTTTGGAGGTCTGTAGCTGTTGACTCTGTTGCGCTGACCCCGCTCTGTGATTTTACGTGGCCTATCACTTCATGGCTGAGTTGCTGTTGTTCCCAGTTGCTTCCACTTTGTTATAATACCACTAACAGTTGACCGTAGAATATTTAGTAGTGAGGAAATTTCAGGAATGGACTTATTGCACAGGTGGCAACCTATCACGGTACCACGCTTGAGTTCACTGAGCTCCTGAGAGCGACCCATTCTTTCACAAATGTTTGTAGAAGCGTCTGCATGACTAGTGCTTGAATTTATACATCTGTGGCCATGAAAGTGATTGAACACCTGAATTCAATGATTTGGAGGGGTGTCCCAATACTTTTGGCAATATAATGTATGTACATCTAACAAAGTTGGGGAAAAAATGCCATTGTAAGGGTAAAAATCCCCTGGAAATCAATTGAAATATTCCATCATAGTGGATAAGTTCATGAACTGACAACCATACAGAATAATATGAAACGCCAGTCAAGGTACCAGCACGAAAACCCAGGAAATATCGAGATATATATTTTTTTGTCAATATTGCACACCCCAGTTACTAGGATGTTTCAGGTATTTAGCCGGCTGTTGGTTTTCTGAGTGGTTTATAGCCTGGTTTTATGTGGTAGCGAGGGTGTTCTGGTTGGTCTCTTACAGTCATGATTCAAGGAATCATTCACATCTGGAGCACAAGCGTGAGATAAGTTTTTTGTATGGTGTGATGCTATTGCATGCATTCAGACCCTCACTCGTTCACACACACACACAGACACACAGCAGAGGATATTATGACAGCCCTGGTAAATAAGCCGAAGCCGATCACGACAGAAAACATCAATCACTCCTCCGTTTTATTCCATTATGTAAAGTCCTCCCACTCCGAGGGGACAGTTCAAAGTCAAGTGGACCTCTGGCAAAACTTTCACAACAAACTCGCCGCTCTCCGACAGCATGAGTCACTGTCACCGCCAGGAGCGTCAGCGGTGGATTTTGAGCTAATTTACCGCAGCTGAACTGTAGATGCTCTACACGCAAACCCTAACCCTCGTATCCAGAGCGGGTTGAAGCACCGCTTAATGTGAAATAAAGAAAGTTCTGTCATCGACTATCTGCAGCACTTTCTACCTGTTGCTCGCTGATGTGAAATCAATAATGTCTTTGAATCTCTGTAATGACTTTAACATTGATTCTCTTTCCTGTTTTCAGGTTTGCAAGTCATTTTCCCCGAGTACCTGCAGGAGAAGTTCGTCCAGTCGGCTCTCAGCTACATCATGTGTAACGGGGAGGGCGAATACATCTGCCAGAACAGCCAGTGCATCTGTCAGTGTGCCGACGAGTTCCCACAATGCAACTGTCCCACGACTGACCTCCAGATTATGGAAAACACGCTCATCGGCATGGCGGAGACTTGGGAAGCGTCTTACAACGACTTCGAGAACTCAGGTAACACTGAGGACAGTTCAGCCTAAAGCGAAAGGTTTTTATCATTGCGATCTCTCATTTTTCAGCGGAAATGTCCTTTCAAACCCTTAAATTGAGTCTGCTTGCAGAATGGCAACACAATGATCTGACAGCATTAGCTGGCAAGTTAGCTTGTCAGGACTGTCAGCAAGTCTGGCCCAGAGCCAATTTTACCATCCATTGTCAAATATGACAGTTTCACCACGCTACACATCATGACTAATAAGTAGACGTGGCGGCAGCGAGCATCGAGTCAGGTGTTGAAATCCCATTTGCGGATCGATTCCCACACCGCCGCACACTTCCTCGCCTGCACTAATTGGGCTAAGTGACGTTTGAAGTCATCTGCATTGATTCATTAACCGGAATTAAACAGAAGACGTCTGTTTGCTCAGTCAATAGAGGAGCAGCTCTCGGCTTATATTCAGCGCTCATTATACGGCAAGCTGTCTTTATAGGCATTATACGTGCCTTTTCTAATGCAGGTTGCTGAGAGAAAATCATTTTGTTGTTTTCATTCAGTCAACGAACCAGAAAATGTAAATAAGTTAACTCCATGTCGACAAATAATGCACCTATTATCCAGTTAACTAAAAAAAAAAAAAAAAGTAAATATGCATTAGAAGGTTGGTTCACTGAATGTTTCATTGTCCTTAAAATCAGTTAATGCACAAGTATATAACTCTGTACATTAATGTTGATTATTTTAATGGTTTTGCAATGTATGCATCATAAAGTATGCAAATAGATTAATATATTATTATATGCATGCTCAGGGCCGGACTGGGACAAAATTAGGCCATCCCATACACCCACAACAAATTTTGGAACCATGGAGAACCATATTTTTTGTATGGTCATCACATAAAACAGGTTTAAATCCTTTGGCTCAGGCCGTGCAAAATAATTAAAGGTTCTCTCTTGAACTGCACCTTCCCTTTTCCTTTTCATTATCTTCATTTTCTCTGATATCTCTCTGTCTCGACTCTCTCCCTTTACTACTTTGCTACTTTTCATGTACCCGTCACTTCTTCTTCAGCAGGTCTACCGTTAGGAACAGAACTGAATAGATAAATTCAGAGTATCACATTAGGACAATGTGTTGTTTTATCTTAAAATGTCTTAAATATCCAATATTTAACAGCTATTTCATGCAAATATATTACAACAATTTTTCTAAATTGCTTAAATGTCAAAATTAGTACAATAATAAATACATCATGACAATATCTTTATAGAAAAATCATAATAGGCTACTGAACAAGTTATTGCATTATTACTTGTGTGTGTGTGTGTGTGTGTGTGTGTTGTCTGCCCTAGCTCCCTCCAAATGTATAAATCGATGTGAATATCTGTCTGCTAAATTACTACTGTAACTTTACAATAGATAATAATGCCATTTAGCATACAGTTTTTTGAATGACGATAATGGGGTGCTACTGCTAACATTTGCTAGAAGTCTAATATTTAGCTACGTTAAAGAAGACAAAACCACAGTAGCCTTTTACAGGTGAAACTGACCTGCATTTGAAGCCCTGAAGAGGTCAGTAATTTTGCTTTATTTCGCTCCTCCTTTGAGAGCTTTCCCTTAATGCTCCCTCTGGCCGCTTCCTCGAGTCCTTCGCACTGATTATTACTCGAAACGGTTTGGCGGACGCGCAGAGCTCACGCGAGCTGGATCGTAGAGTACCCGTTTCATGATTTATTATTGATTTACTTTAGTGCAATGGGGAAATTATATATAATTAAAAAGGCAATAATATATAATTAAAATAATTTATTTAAAAAGAAGAAGAAGAAGGAGGAGGAGGAGTAGGGCAGCGGGCCAAATCAGTTGCCAGGCCACCGGGAAGTCACCCGGTGCTCCCGATGTCCAGTCCGGGCCTGTGCATGCTATTACAGCACAAGCTTTTAATGCAAACGTTATACAATGTGTAAAGGGGGCCAGGCATGGAAACACTAAACACTAATCGTTTTTTTAGTTTTTTTCCTGGTTACCACAACTAACATTTAACTATTTAACTAATACACTTCTATTCAAAAGTTTGGGGTTGGTAAGACTTTTTAATGTTTTTAAAATAGTCTCTTCTGCTCACTAAGGCTGCATTTATTTGATCAAAAATACATTAAAAAATGTGAAATATTATTATGGTTTAAATCATCCGTTCTCTATGTGAATATATAGTAAAGTGTAATTTATTCCTGTGATCAAAGCTGAATTTATCATCATTACTCCAGTCTTCAGTGTCACATGATCCTTCAGAAATTTTTTTGTGTGGAAACTGTGATTCTTTAATGAATATAAATTTCAAAAGAACAGCATTTATTTGAAATAGAAACATTTTGTGATAAGTGTCTTTACTGTCACTTTTAATTACTTAAATGCATCCTTGCTGAATACAACTATTCATTTATTTCAAAAAGTCTTATGACTTCAAACAAATTAACATTAAAAGTTTGTGCAAGTAGGTAACAAACGGTTGCATTTTAAGCAAGAAAGGTCAAGGTCTTTTCTTACCTTCACTTTAGGTAAGAAAGTGTAAGCTTTGAATCTAATTAATCAGCTTGTTATATGCTGAGTCTGATGTCAATTTCTGTGAGCCACCTTTACCCAAAACTCTGCATAAGACTTGCATGCTAACTTCTCTCTTTGAGCCAATCTGCAATAAAGCAAGCATGAATAATTCAGCGGCCCACAATGCTTTCTCTGGGAGAAGAGGCGCTTCTCGCGGTTTATTGTAACAGTCAATTTCACCCCACTGCCTGGACTCAAATCGCACGCCACGGGCTCCCAAAAGATAGATTCATAGAAAGGCTGTGCAGGTTTATGAATGAATGTTATATTCCTACCAACTGTTTCTCTGATATTACAGCTGCATTGCTGCAAACTTACTTGCATGATGATATGTGTCTGTATCTATGATTATAGAAAGGAAAGTAAAAACAAACAAACAAAACGCACAAATCAAAATCACAAATCAAATCACCTTTCTTCTTATGTCAGTGTATTGTTCCCCCTTTTTTTTAAGAATGCCTCATGCAATTTTATAGTGCCCCTCAAGTGTTACTATTTTATCCATAAATTAGTGATGGACGCTTTTGAAACACTGCTTTGTTAAGCTTTGAAACCTTTGCGAATCATTTGTTTCAATCTTTGAAATCTTTGCAAATCCAATCATTTGTTTCGAAACAGTGATTTGTTAAGCTTTGAAACCTTTGTCAATCATTTCATTGATTTGTTTCGAAACAGTGATTCATTAAGCTTTGAAACCTTTAAACCTTTGCGAATCCAATCATTTGTTTCTAAACAGTGATTTCCATAAATGAGGCTTCGTTACAATGGTTTGGATCAATGCTTCGCCGCTGTGGTGCGATGATCTCTGTGAAGCCATGAAGCAGTGTCTGTATGGTTTTAACCTGATCTTGGATCACTTTTATTAATGTGTAGACATTTCAATGATATATTTTTGTATAATACAAATGAAGAGAGAGTAGTAGTTAACAGTCTCATGTCGGTCTGATTAACCAAGCTCTCCATAAAACAAACAAAAACAAGCCCTAGAATTTAATAAAGTAACATGCATTTCACAGACACGTCATATTTAATGGTATAAGATGATTTGTTAATTACATTTAATAGATTAGACTTTCAATAAAACGTGTAAAAGGTGTTTTTATGCATGTTTGAGCTGAGCTTTGACCAGCGTATGGCATTCAAAAGTTTCGAAAAGCTTTGTTTCTCCCACCGCTACCATAAATCATAATCTATGTGACAACAACAAACAACCCTGCAAAGTGTTTTACATGTTTGCACTGACACTGAAAATGAACAAAGTCTTACTGTCCCTCTATGTTTAGCTTCATTTACAAGTGTATGTGCATTGATTGCTATGCATTTTTAGTCCTTATGTATTTATAATAACTTCTGGCAATAGCATTAAAGGCAGTGCCATCTCTGATCTCTTAACGGCACTACAGTACCTGTCTGATCTGCGAGAAGTGAATTGCAATCCTCAAGAAACACAATCTCAGGCTTCATTAGTCCACTAAATGGAGTAATGAGCAGTATGCGAGATATGAGGATCTCAAAAGATCTGTCCATGCATCAATAACACTATAACTGCATACAGTTAAAACCAAAAAATGATGGTTATAAAATCACTGGTGCCTAACAGAGAACACCAGCTAGATATGATTATGTACATTTAATATATAGGGGATCAGACAGCGCACTATATAGGGGATAGGGAACAATCAGACAGCGTACTATAAAGGGGATAGGGAACAATCAGACAGTGCACTATATAGGGGATAGGGAACGATTCAGACAGTGCACTATATAGGGGATAGGGAACGATTCAGACAGTGCACTCTATAGGGGATAGGGAACGATCAGACAGCGCACTATATAGGGGATAGATCTGTCCATGCATCAATAACACTATAACTGCATACAGTTAAAACCAAAAAATGATGGTTATAAAATCACTGGTGCCTAACAGAGAACACCAGCTAGATATGATTATGTACCTTTAATATATAGGGGATCAGACAGCGCACTATATAGGGGATAGGGAACAATCAGACAATGCACTATATAGGGTATAGGGAACGATTCAGACAGTGCACTCTATAGGGGATAGGGAACGATCAGACAGCGCACTATATAGGGGATAGATCTGTCCATGCATCAATAACACTATAACTGCATACAGTTAAAACCAAAAAAAAAATGATGGTTGTAAAATCACTGGTGCCTAACGGAGAACACCAGCTAGATATGATTATGTACCTTTAATATATAGGGGATCAGACAGCGCACTATATAATGGATAGGGAACAATCAGACAGTACACTCTATAGGGGATAGGGAATGATCAGACAGCGCACTATAAAGGGGATAGGGAATGATCAGACAGCGCACTATAAAGGGGATAGGGAACGATCAGACAGCGCACTATATAGGGGGTAAGGAACGATCAGACAGTGCACTATATAGGGGATAGGGAACGATTCAGACAGTGCACTCTATAGGGGATAGGGAACAATCAGACAGCGCACTATATAGGGTATAAGGAACGATCAGACAGTGCACTATATAGGGGATAGGGAACAATCAGACAGCACACTCCATAGGGGATAGGAAACAATCAGACAGCGCACTATATAGGGGATAGGGAACAATCAGACAGCGCTCTATATAGGGGATTGGGAACAATCAGACAGCGCACTCCATAGGGGATAGGGAACAATCAGACAGCGCACTCTATAGGGGATAGGGAACAATCAGACAGCGCACTATATAGGGGATAGATCTGTCCATGCATTAATAACACTATAACTGCATACAGTTAAAACCAAAAAAATGATGGTTGTAAAATCACTGGTGCCTAACAGAGAACACCAGCTAGATATGATTATGTACCTTTAATACTAGCTTTTAACATTTCAGCTGTGAAAAGTCATTCATCTGATGTCGACTATTAATATAGCATTGCAGAACGGTTGTGGAAAGGTTCTGTGAATGTACTTGTCCTGGGTAAATCGCATTTAATGCCACTCACATACCGACAGACATCTTTCACCTCGCTGATCAAATATTTCTGAACAAAAAACATAAAGCAGAAATAGGTTACTCCCCAAGGTGATTGCTCAATATCCACCTTATGAGCACGCTAGCTTATATATTATTAACAGGTAATAAAAGGTCCAAATAAAAGCAGACACTGCGATATATTTATATAGAGCAGAGGACACTCAAATTGAGTCTGTGAACCTCAAGGTCGCCGCAATATTCCTCTGGACCGGCCCGAGGAGAAAACGCTCGAGCGCCAAATGCTGCACGAACAGATGAATCTCCTGAAATGTCAAGTTTATCAATTAGGGGAGTGATAACTGTTTGAACGTGTTAATAATGTCACATACTTTAATGCCCATAAGTTCTTAAATCATCATCACCCATCCCATCATTTGGAGGTGTGACTGAATGTGATCGCCTCCGTTTTGTCAGCTGGCTCGGGTGTGAGACGTCAGCTGTCCGGATAATTCCTGTCATAATAGAGTAGAAATGAGGAAGCCTCTGGGAATTTTTAATTCATGTAGTCAACCTAACCCAAGATACTTATATGAGTATGAGTAAATTACCTTGTATACCTTGTTCAGAACGCTGTTTTAATTTCTCATGCTCCATCTGCAAAAGCAGCAGCTCTTTTTGCTGTTCAAAAGACAGAGATTGTAAATTAGATGCACCTAGTACAGATTCTTCCATCTTGGCTTCTAAGAAACCTTTTCCAATCAACTCAGTTTTAAAAGCTACCTTAACATTTTCTTTGAGCCTCACAATTTCATAATGTTCAGCGATGCTTAATAATTGCTCTTTAGTACACCTATCCAAAAATTCATGAGAAGGCGAACTAACAAACGCATCAATATCATCCATGAAAAATCACCAGAAAACAATTCAGTCCACACAGTGCAATCAAATAACGAGAGTTTTCCCTCTACCTACCTGTCCAATAACTCTACCTAACTCAACCCTAGTCTTCATGTGATTACCGGTGGGGGGTATTTATGCACTGTAGCCCGCTGAGTGAAAAACGCAACTGGTCAAACCAGCGACCCCTTCAACACCACGGATGTGCTCCTGAGATAATTACTACTACCCACTTTCACCGCAACACTACACAAAAATAACAAATCCGACACATCTCAAAAGAAACATGTCGCTATACCTATCAGAGAAAACTCACGCTCAAAAAACAATATTGCATATATGTAGGCCATTTACCAACTGGTGATTTCACACGGTGAACAAATTGACTCCGGTACAAATTTATTTTCGTGCGTCCAAAATAACCAATTATCAAACTCGAAGCGGCCAAAAAAAAAAAAAAAAAAACTCATTAAGTAGGCTAAACAAAGCAAGGACGAGCCCCCAATTTGTTATGACCCCTGGCTCAAGGGAAGCAACAAAAACAAGGGACACACGCAAACCAAATATTAAGTTAAAAAAAGATGTTTATTTACTACTAAATTAAGGTAACATTAAATATAAAAATGATTAAAGGAAATAACAGTGTTTCTGTGTCCATCAGTAACATCAGTGTGTAAGGCAAAGTGCATGGTTGAAAGTATAATACAATGTTGAAACATAAATGCAGAAAACAATCAAACAAAACTCAAGCAAAGTCCAAAACCAAACAAAGTTCCCAAAGACAAAGTTCCAAAGTCCCTAAGTCCCTCCTTGGCTCAGCTGGAGATCTCTTTTTAAAGGAGCGCCTGAAGCACTGCTCACAGGTGTATCCAACTGACTGCTAATTTGTGGGAAAAGGTACCAAGCAGCAATACCCAACGGCAGAGGTCGTCACAATAAGAGTATGAGTAAATTTAAACTCACTTTACAAGTTCATCCAGAAAACATAAGTCAGAGTAACTTCAGTGCCTTCATTTTAATTAATTCTAAAATTGAACTAAATAATTATGAAAGGGTGTGAACACGTTTGCACTTTGGTTATTTTGAAATTTGTCACTTTGGTTTTCAGTGCCATTGCATGAGTAATTTTTATATTAAAGGTACAAAAGTTCTGATTTAATGTCATCTAATTTATTTACATCACAAAAACCATCTGTTTTTAACAGGGGTGTGTAGACTATTATTATGCTGACGATACTCAGCTCTATATTTCTTTGTGCCCTGACGAAACTTACCAATTCACAAAATTAATGGAATGCATTGCTGATATAAAAAAAAATTGGATGACTAGTAATTTCCTACTACTTAATTCTGAAAAAAAAAAACAGAGATTCTAATTATGGGACCAAAAACCTCCACGCATAGTAACCTAACCTTAGAATACTGTCTAACACTTGATGGCTGCTCTGTCAAGTCCTCGTCGTCAGTTAGGAACCTGGGTGTGTTTGATACCAATCTCTCATTTGAAAGCCACGTTTCTAGCATCTGTAAAACTGCATTCTACCATCTTAAAAATATATCTAAATTAAAACATATGCTCTCAATGACAAAGTTAGTTGCGTTCATGACCTCAAGGCTAGATTATTGTAATGCTCTACTGGGTGGTTGCCCTGCTCGCTTAATAAACAAATTCCAGCTGGTCCAAAACACAGCAGCTCGAGTTCTTACTAGAACCAGGAAGTATGACCATATTAGCCCGGTTCTGTCAACACTGCATTGGCTCCCTATTAAACATCGTATACATTTTAAAATCTTGCTAATTACTTACAAAGCACTAAATGGTTTAGCTCCCCAGTACTTGAGCGAGCTCTTAACCCAATATAGTCCTTCACGTCTATTACAACTATAGTGGTCAGTTGATGATACCTAGAATATCAAAATCAACTGCAGGCGGTCGATCCTTTTCCTATTTAGCACCTAAACTCTGGAACAGTCTTCCTAGCATTGTTTGGGAAGCAGACACACTCTGTCAGTTTAAATCTAGACTAAAAACACATCTCTTTACTATGGCATACACATAAAACATTTTTAATTTCTATTATTCAAATCAGTTAAATGATTGTTTTAGGCTGCATTAACTAGGTCAGCCGGAACCGGGAACACTTCCCATAACACCTGATGTACTCGTTACATCATAAGAAGAATGGCATCTACGCTAATGTTAGTCTCTCTGTTTATCCCGAGGTTTACTGCAGTCGGCCGGATCCAGGCCGTATCCAGACCAGATGGTGGACCTGTGCCTAGACACGACCACGTTTTTTTTTTTTTTTTTTTTTTAAGTACACGAAGATGATAACGGTATTGTTTCAAAACTATTTCAAAACCTGTTTCGGGGTTTGCGTTCTCAAGCCGCCGGGCGCTGTTGCCGTGCGAATGAGCGGCCAAAACACATTGAGAGTTTTTCTAGTTTGGATGAAAATGGAGTTGTGTAAGTGGCACCAAAGTAAATAACAAATGATTTCTTACAATGAAAATTAATCAATCAAAAACATACTTTAGCTGGACAATAACTTTTTTTCTAGAGCTGATGTACAGCCAAAACAATCTCTCTTCCATTAATTTCCTATTATCAAAGCTGCTTTGAAACAATTTATATTTTAAAAAGCGCTATATAAATGAAGGTGACGACTTGACTTGACTCACTGACTCTGGCCGAGCTGTGATATAAACTAAACCCTATTGGCTATTTTTAAAAAGGGGAGGAGCTGTTCAATATGCCCTGCCCACCTTTCTATTTCAGTGGAAATAACGTCAACACACTGAATAACGCTGCACGTTTCAAAGCACTTCAGTGGGACTTTAAATATCGAGAGACGATCCACAATGACAGAAACCGAAACATTCAATATGACGGCTGAAGGAAAGGAAGTCCAGTTTTACATGTATAAGATCCAATCACCTGTTTGCTATAGAACACATGCTCACATTAGCATCTCTGTGCATTGGAGCTTAAGCAGCACAACTGATGATACCATTATTTCTGTCTCCACCTCTTCACGCAGATGGAGCTGGAAAAATCACTAGAAATAGCTGCCTGGAATAAATATGGATATTTAGGGTTTAGCACAGATATGTGTGGATGTGGGGCCATCCTTTGACGAAATAATAGAATATGTGTCAGCATTGGTGTGAGGGTTGAGGCGCAGAGACACAGAGAAAATAGGCTTTATTAAATGCCAAAAAGAAACAAAAACTACCCCGTGGGGAAAAACAGACCGGCAGCCGGACTAGACAGGACTAGAAAGGGAGGTTAAGACAAAGTACACTAGACAACAAACTGGCACAGGACTGAACACACAAGGAGAATAAATAGGGCAATGAAAAAGGCAGGTAACAAACAAGGACAGATGGGGCAAATGAAACAATAATCAGATAACAAGAAGGGCGGGTAAAGACAATAGACAGGAGATGGCACATAGAAACAAACGTGACAAGCCATGTGCTCAAACACAACAAGACACGAACACACAAGCAGTGATAATTTTGATTTAGTTTTAGTCATAGTCTTTTGACTAAAATGCCATTTAGTTTTAGTCATATTTTAGTCGACTAAATATCATTATGAAAAAAAACTAAAACAATTCAGGTCTACAATCTACAGTACATTTAGTCGACTAAAATCTAATGAGTTTAGCATTACATAACCGTTCAAAAGCAAAAATACACGAAAGAGCTCAATTCAGTACTCGGCAGGGCTTGATGCATACTTTTTTCCAAAGGAGCACATACAAAAAAACATATATATAATGCATGACTTTTAATAATAAACAAGCTCAAAATACACCGGGACTCTTATTTTGAAATGCCTTACTATTGCAGTTGCAGCTGCTCATTCAAGTTCAGATGAGGGAGATCAAATATGCATTGTTACAACCGTCTAAAACATATTACCATATAAACATCGTAATGTAAACATTGTCATTATTCATCAGCATTAGTTCATAAACAATGGCATATATGTGCGCTATTCATTGATTGGGAACTGCTCTGAAGCGCTGATGTTGCGTGAGCCTGTAGAACTCGCGTTTTCCCGCGTTTAGATTTATTATTATTATTATTATTATACATTAATATTATCATACAATTAAACATTCGTAACAATCATGTTCTTTTAAAAATCAATAAATCATTTTTCTCTTCATTTTCCCTTAGTATACATAAAATTGTTTTAATCCACAATTAGCATATATATATATATATATATATAAATACATTTTTACCATTTAATTACACAACTACACCATTGCCTTGCATACGAAATATTACATTTTTAGGAAAAAAATACTTTAATGATGATCTAAACTAAATATACGCTGTTTCTGGATATTGATCTAGGTGTTAGGGACAAAATCCTGCTACCTGCTGGTTAGAGGAAAAAAATGTAGTAATTGCAGCTATAGAAAAAAAAATGTAATGACCATATATGTCCAGCAGAGGCACATAGACATCCATTCATTTTTTTCTGGAAGTGGCCTAATGCTTGGGTGTGTGTGTGTGTGTGTGTGTGTGTGTGTGTTTGTGATTTATGAGGACACAAATTTGTATAATGACACGGGTATTACACTGGTATTACGACATAAACATGAAATATGAGGACATTTCATATGTCCTCATATTTAAAATAGCTTTAAAAACATACTAAACAATGTTTTATTAAAAATGTAAATGATGATGATGGGTAGGTTTAGGGGTAGGGGTAGTGTGTGTGTGTGTGTGTGTGTGTGTGTGTGTGTGTGTGTGTGTGTGTGTGTGTGTGTGTGTGTGTGTGTGTGTGTGTGTGTGAGTGATGGGTAGGTTTAGGGGTAGGGGTAGTGTGTGTGTGTGTGTGTGTGTGAGTGATGGGTAGGGGTAGTGTGTGTGTGTGTGTGTGTGTGTGATGGGTAGGTTTAGGGGTAGGGGTAGTGCAGGGGGATAGAATGTACAGTTTGGACAGTAAAAACCATTACGCCTATGGAATGTCCTCACTTAGATAGCAAAACAAACCTGTGTGTGTGTGTGTGTGTGTGTGTGTGTATGTTTGTTCCACATTGCATTTGTGGTGTAGTACCAGGCCTTCATTTCTGTGTCTTTTTTTATTTTTTTATTTTTTTTGATTTATGTGGGATTTATTGATTTTATTGCAAAAATGAAACATAAACTTTTTTTTAACATACATTCAGATCAACCGAATCAAACCCATTATTTTTGTGTGTGTGTGTTTAGACAGATAATGTATAAAAGTCACAAAATGTCATGACACTGTGATAAAGGTAACAATGTTTTCATCAAATGAGAAAGAGAACATGAGGGCTAAATGAGATTGATTTAACTTAAGTTGGCAGAATGTTTTTAAGACGAACTTGCATAGCGTTGTTCACAGAACTCATATTGCTTTAGGTTGACTACATGAATTAAACGTAGTTGTGCTGACGTTTTTGCTGAACCAACACAACAAAACCAGTCATTACACTTTTTTCAAGTTGGGTTTTTTTCTTACAGTGACTTTGATTTACCAAAGTTTGTGAGCTCTTAATGAAAGAGTTTTTGGAAAAACAGTGAATGTCTTAATTCATAAAGATTGCCAAGCAATCCCTGGAGCAAATGTATATGCATCTATTTTTTTTTTTTTTGTAAAAAGTATAATTTCAGTTCCCTCTTGCTCTTCATCAAGTAACACAGCAGTACACGCAGCCGCTCTGTAGACAGTCACGTGTCACTGCGTCAGGGCCTGAGGCGGTTTCTGGATTCAGATGTCACATGTCGTTTTAATAGCATATCAAACACATGAAAGGAAACAAGCAGGTGGAGTTGTTAAACACAATGAGCGCATGTTCAGACTATAATATTGACATTCCCAATATGACCATGCTGCAAGTATTAAAATGGACCATCAAGCAGCCTTGACTGCACTCAAACAGACACTTCGCTGTGTGTGCCGCAGGCTATAGGCACGCTCACAGCATGTCTGACGGCTGCCTTATGTGTCATATGATTCCCGTACGACAGCACACATCTGTGTTTAAAGCAGGGGTGTGCAGTCTTATAGGGCTGAAGCTAAACTCAGATTGACATTGACTCTTCAGTAATACACTTTCCTGCTCATGATTCAGTGTCTCCTGGAGGATTTTTGTGGGTGGACCTTAGTCAACTCTAGGGCGAACATTTCTTACGTTTTAAAGTTAAATGCATGAATCTGGTGCACTTTGAGAGTTCAGAATTAAGAGCTCTATTTTTAGTGTCCAAACTGAACAGATTTTTTAGATCTTTGCATTGACTTACCTGACCTTTTAAAAGTGGACTCAAACCTTTTTATTTGTGAAATAATGTATCAGTTTATAAACAATTTTGATTAATTTTAAAATTAATATAATATAATAATATAATATAATATACTTATTATTAATTGATTTATTATTATTATTATTAGTATTATTATTATTCACAAATGCATGTTAAACTTTAAGAGATGGAGTTCGCTTCACTGTGAACCGAGCTGATCTGGGGTGCGTTTCCCAAAAGCGTTGTTAGCCAACTGTGGTCACAAGTTCTGTTGAACTCTATTGGTAAGGACTGATAGATTATAGTTATAGCTTTGGGAAACGCATCCCTGAGACGCTGAAAACACTGGATTGTGAGCTGCTCACGTGTAAATGAACACAATGCACTTCACTCTGAAACATGCAGCGCTTACTTCATTAAAGGTGTCATGAACTGGCTTTTTTTTTTTTATACTGTTGTCTGAGGTCAACTTATGACGTTCGCGAGGTTTTTACATTCAAAAACATCATAATGAGTAAGTAATAGGCTATTTTCTACCCTGGTTTTGAGGCTCTCTCCTGGAACGCTCAGTTTTTATGGGCGTGCCGCATTGAAGACTTGGAAGTAAACGCCCGCGGCTAGGATTGGATAAGATTTGCCTATTTAATGAGCTTCAGCTCCCCTGTCAGTACATGTGGGAATTGTTTTGAAAGCGTGTGGGAAAACAGCAACCGGAATGAATCGCTCACAGAGCTCGCAAAATATCTTTATCAAACAAACACAATGATTTATCTCTCATCCTCCCGCGATTGATTGGAATATTATTTTTTTTATTACTTGGCCCACCCGATCGGTGGATATAACCGCGAACCGTACACACACACACACACACACACACACATAGCCCCGGGACGTTGGGCTTTGCGAGCCCTGGCCCATACATGTCCGAGTCTGATCCCGAATCGCAATGAACCAACAACACCTCAAATAAAGGATTCTCCAGCCTGTGACAGCGTGCTAAGGTATGTTCAGTTAGACACGTACACATAATCAATAGATGTCAAACGATATGTAACAATGCAATACTATCACATATAAAAAACATTTTTACTCACACAAGTGTGTTGCTTCATTCATTTATGTAATCTAATCCTGTCTGCAAATCCAGTCTCTTGTTTACAAACGAATCCGTGGTAAAATGAAGGAACAATGCACAATGTCTTCCCCACGCTAGCTGGATATTCATTAAAAATAAAGTTCATCCATGCATTCATAATATTGGAATCCGAATGAAGCTTATGCGGTATGTTTATTGCTTAGAAGTTCGATCCGGTTTAGCTCTATGTAGGCCTATGTCATGTCAGGCACGAGTCGGTGGGCGTGGCTACAGAATCAGGCGTTGTTCTTCTTCTGTTGAAGCGGTGTTTCACCACACGATGACGTCAAGGTGTGGCATATTCTGAGATCGATCGTTTGCTGGGCCTGGTGTCAGTAAAAGCTTTTCTTTGACTAACAAGGAAGTTTTCAGCTCTGAAACTTACAGGATATTCTTATATTACCATGACCTTTTATATATCAAAAGCTCAAGGGAAAGTTGATTTCTCAATTCATGACCCCTTTAAATCACAGCCTTTTGCAGTTTGAGAAGTGCACACATGCCATATTGAGATTTCCATTTTAGGGTATGTTTACACATCAACGATGCACTAAAAACCATAGCCTACAGACGACAACATTGTCAAATCGACTAAAAACGCTGTATTATTCATGCCAGGCCAGTAGATGGCATAGTATGTGCTCGCATGACTGTTTTCACAAGTTCGTGTTTTTGTAGTTTACACTGAGACAATAATGGTATCGTTTTGAAAAGCGTGCACTTTTAATCACGTTTTCAAAAGTTCGCATTTTTTTTTTTTTTTAGGCCCCCAAGACACTGTAGTCGTGTAAATGAACAGCCAAAAATGCATTAAAAAATGTCAGATTTTAGTTGAAAACGGTGTCATGTAAACGCCCCCTTAGTTCATTTGACTGATGCCTTTCCAAAACAATGGTGCAAAACGTTAGAGACCTCTTATCGGTATTATGAGAAGTCTCATTAGGAAGCTGTGGCAGGTCGATGCGGTCTAGCTAATTAATGTGAAACCTGTGCTTCATCAGGGCACATTGTTCAAAAATTAAACCAAACCAGTCTTCGTAATCTTTAATACAATGTATAACTTGCTCAGGCTTTAATTTTTAACCTGGCCACACAGGATAGAGTTTAATGTTATTAATTTTAACCAGTCAAACGGCTATTTAGTCATTGTTTTTGTGCTACTGTTGTCTGTAAGGCAGCCTTTCTAAGCTATTAACTCATTGAATAGCCTATTTCACCTTGGAAATTCAACACATTACGTAAGGAAAATGCATTGCGAATGGCTGTGCATGTTGAAACTGAAAGATCTGAAAGATAGGACATGGAAATCGCTCAGAATTCTGAAAGCTCTTGACGTAATAGTATTGACACAGTGTTTGTGGTTAAAATCAATCCTTGTCCGTAAAAGTCAATACTTTTCTCCATCACTCTCAACAGGTTTCACCCACAACGGATTCCAAGTGTCAATATGTGGTTTATGCGGATATGCTTTTGCCCTCCATTATACAGTATGAGCACCTGTCTCTCTGTCCTTCTCTCCTAGATGAGTTCAAGTCTTTTCTGAAGCGGCTGCCCGCCACGCATTTCCTGCCGGTGAGCAGCGTGCACCTGCTGTGGGGCAGCGACTGGGACCTTCAGAACCGCTATCGGCTCTTGCAGAGTTCACTGGAGGCCCAGAGACTGAAGATCCAGCGCACGGCCCGCAAACTCTTCGGTCTGAGCATCCGCTGCCACCACAACCCCAACCACCAGATGCCCAGAGAGAGGTGAGAGGCTTTGCACTACGACCGGATGCAGGAAGATAGGATCATATTCCGATAAAAACTGCTCACATTAGAGCTCAACAGTAGCTATCTGCAAGCATTTTCCCATAGGGATTTCAGCAGATTAATGAACTAAACCAACCAGCTCCCAGATGAATCACAAAATTACAAGAGTTTATTCTTAGCTAAAAAATCTTTGAGAAAACAAAAAAGATCAAAGGTACGAGCAAGGGTGTAGTTTTGGTTTGAACATTGGGTGGGTTGAAATGTAAAACCATTTGGCGGGGTCCCAAGGCATACGCTCCCTCATGAGGTTTATTTGTTTGTTTGTTTATTTATTTATTTTTGCAAAATAGTCTTTTGTGGTATCATCCATACATGCGTTGATAACATAACTTCAATAAAGTAATAGCCTAAAATTAAGTTATAACTTTTCGCATTCAACTTTTTAACTAAACTAATTCGCTCCAACTTAAATACTTTTGTTCATCTAATGAGTACCAGGTAATCTTTTGAACTTAAAAGTTCTTGTCAAGACAACTAAAAAAAAACAAGTTAGGAAACTTAGGAAACCTATCACACTCAACTTTTTAAGTTAGCTCAACTTTTTTTTAATAGTGTAGGATATGATGTATTTTATTTTAACCTCCTTAGCTCTGGGACCATTTTTGGGGATTTACACCTGGAATTGGTTGATTTTTTTGGTTATAAATTCAATTTTGAAAGTGTATAACTCAGGCCCTTATCAGTTTGACAGAATTTTCTAAATTAAAGTGCCATGGTAGGTCAAACTAACTTTACTTAAAAAATATATATATTGAAAATGTTAATTTCCTGTCATCTCTTGGAATATCTAGCCAGATTTTTTTCTCTCTAATATCTGTCATTATTAGCATAACACATTGTACACATGGGGAAAATCAGTTGTTTAGTCAATAATTCAAGAAGGTCCAGACTTTAAAGCTCTTGATTCTAACTTGCACTTGGCCTTATGAAAAATGTATCTATAGCATTTGTTATGAAAAATAGCAACATACACATTTAGAAACTATACAACATGCCAAAGTTGCAATATAAATCTTTAGTGAAAAATCTATTCCCGTAACAGATTATATAGCCTATTATAAATAATACAAGAAGTTGTACCACAGTAAATTCAATAGAACGTGATAAATTCGAGTAAAGGTGGTCATGAGTAGCTTAAAAAGCTTTCTAATTTATGTTGGTGCAGGATGATGTTTTCTCTTCATCAGTCTTTTTAGTTTTTGTGGCTGTTTTAGATCACGTTTCAGTTTCTCCATGGCGTTTTGAAGTGGTAAATTCTCAGTAGTATTCAAATGAGTTGCCCATTTTATCATCAGCGTCACGGAAAATCAAAAATCATGTGACGTTTACACGTCCGAGAGCCTCTCTTCCGTTCTATGACACATGAAATGAATGCTTATACAATGTTCAGGATAATAACGAAAGAGTACTGCAATGTCAATATGTCACGCAAAGAAAAGGGATTCATTCAAACTGTAGTCTCACAGAGCCAGATCTATATAGTCTATAGCAGGGGTGTCAAACTCATTTTAGTTTGAGGGTCGGATGGTATAAAAAAGTAACCATGTGCAGGCTGAATTACCTTTAAAAAAAAACAAAAAAAAACCTTAGTGTGCTGACAGTTACATTACTAATATGAACCATACAAACTACAAATTAATTTGCAAGAAAACTAGAAAAACACTGCTTTTGAAAACTGCATTTGTTTTTACAGCGAAAAGACTATTCGATTTTCAAAATAGTTTTATTTAATATTTTTATTAGTGATGCAAGGGTTTTGTCACAAACAAATGGACCAATTCTGATACTGGTTGTCGATTTAAAAAAAAAAAAAATTAAGCTAATTTATTTATTGTTTTTTTTTTTGTTCTATAACTACACTGGCCTTAAAGGTGCAGTGTGTGAATTTTAGCAGCATCTAGCGGTGAGGTTGTGAATTGCAACCGCTCACCCCTCCCTTTCGAAACACATAGAGAAGCTACGGTGGCCGACACAGGACAAAAATGTCGTTGTCAGAGAGAAGAGAGTGACTAGCGCTCTGTAGAGAAGTTTGTCCCTTTAGGGCCACTGTAGAAACATGGCGGCGCAAAATGGCATTTTCACTGTAAGAGGACCCGCGGTGTGTGTAGATAGAAATGCCTCATTCTAAGGTAATAAAAACATAACGGTACATTATATAAGGTCTTTATCCTCCACTGAAAACATAGTTATGTATATTATATTGCATTTCTGTCAATAGATCCTCATAAATACTACTAGTACTATTAGTATTTTCTCTGCTGGCGCGTCTGTGTTCTCATTTTTGCGTGTGCCTGTGTTAACATCTTGTTTACAGACTTCGTAATATTTCCACACAAATGACATTTTGGAAGATGATTCCAAAGCAGTTTGTTTGGAAGTCCGGAATAGAGATCGACCAAAATAAAACTGAAACCCGTTCGGATTTATGGCCAGTCAGTGCATCTCTGTTTTATATTATTGTTCAAATCATACCTGAGGCCGAATTCGACAACTTTTTGGGCCGTATGTTTGACACCCCTGGTCTATAGTCTCAAATATACTTTATAATCAAACTATCATAATAGTGTAATTTTAATGACCTTACTTGTCATCATGATGCCGGTGAATCACAGAGCTGGTTCAAACATCCACATCACTACGATCAGACATCTGGATGTTTGTTAACAGGTTTCAAAGGTATTTCCAACTTCTTTTTACGTCAAAAGCAATGAACGATAAAGAACTTCACTGAGGCATTGAATCCTGTTCAGTGTCTTGTATGTTACGTGTGCACGATAACAAGGGTTTCTAAATTCTACATATAGCCCCTTTAAGGGAACATTGCATTTTATCATTTTGCAAACATTATGGGAACATTCTAAAGCAAGTAGTAACATTTAAAAAACGTTAGATGAACGTCCAACTAAAAAGATTTAGAAAAAAGTTCCATGAACTATGTATAAATAATTGCTAACGTTTTGAGAGTTTTTAAAGACCAGATAACATTGAACAAACGTTCTATTAATGTTACTGGAAGAACGTTTGTTCATAACTTTGAAAGAACCTTTCCTGTTAGCTGTGGTACGGTTGACATTGATAAATAAAAGTGCAATCTTTCCGACTATACTGAAATTAAAGAGTGCAGTGTCAAAAGTACTGCCCCGAAATGTAGACAAACAAAGTCATCTGTCCATTAACTTGACTTATAATATGCACACTCAGGAAATGCACATAAATCAAACTCTAAAATAAACTACAAAATTGTTTATATGGTTAAGTAGTGCGAAAGAGCATCGACTGTCACTAATGTGGAAGTGGCTCACCCACGCTCCAATGGCGGCTTTGACAAGGTCTGTGCTGAAGCGTTATCAAAGCCAAGCAGAGCATAGTCTGAGCTCTGTAGGGCTCACATCAAGGACGTCTGATGGCAATAGCACAGAGAGAGAGAGAGAGAGGGGGGAATACAGAAGGGAATTGACTATTTTAATTCCAGGTAGTACGTTATCATTTCAGCGTAGTGTGCCAATAGATACATTCCCTGTGATTTTCGTGCCTAATTTGTTAAACACTGGACTTCAAAGTAGAGTGTTGTTCTGCTGAGGGTGAGAGAGTCTATTTCTGTTTATGTGCAAGACTATATTCATACTTCAAAGTCAGAGCAGCTAGTTTAGCTAACTGATAACAGTGCACCAAATTAGCATTCCATTTGAATAAACTAAGCAGCAGGGGTAACAATCCGTCATGGTAAACAATCTCTGGGGGCAAGCAGGCGTTTGAATGCAATCCCCATGGTTATACACCTTGTCTTGAATTAACACTTCAGATAGAAACATACTTTACTCAAGCACACGTGCGATTTGGTTGAAAATGCTTAATGCATGCAATTACTGTGGCGGTAACAAATCTTAGTACTCAAATATCCTTGAAAATGTCTGTTCCATTAAACAAGATGTACACCTGTACACCTGTACACCGTGTCCTCCTAACCAGACATGACGTTATGCTGCGACGCGATAAAATGTGTCTTTTCAATGTTAATCAGAGTTTTTAATACGCAACGACCAAAAGCGGATTCTATTTGAGAAACAGTTTCTATTTCTGTGACATTGCGACTGGAACAACAGCACACAATGTATGACAGTGATAATCTCAGTTACTGATTATGTGCTTTATTTAATGTTAAAATAATTTAATGTGAGCTTCATTAATATATAGCGGTACTGAAAGCGACAATGGATAATTCACCATTCAGAAACAAGAAGATTCAAACTGTGAACAAACAAGTGTATTCTATGACAAAGATTGTTTTTGTCAGTCTATGTACTTTTGATAATGTTAAAATAGTGTAATTTTTATTAATTTGATGTGAGTGCAGTGCACTTGCAGAGAGACTCCGCCCACACACTCTTCTGATTGGCTGTGATTTTTGATTGATTTGGTTTGCGAGTGCAGTGCGCTTGCAGATAGACTCCGCCCACATACTCTTCTGATTGGCTGTGATTTTTGATTGATTGATGACATTGACATACATAATTGCTTCTAACTGACCTAGTTTCTCTGAACATTCTGAATTTTACGCTAATGCCTGATACTTATAGCTCGCCTAGTAACGTTGAGAATGCAACGCATACTTTGCATTGTAAATTGACTTTTTAAAAATCGACAAAACGATTTGTGTTCATTAAGTCCTGCCCTACTTCTCTGTTTCACTCACTAAAGAAGAGTTTCTGAAACATGTTTAATTCTGTTCAGATCATCACAAACTTTCAGCTGCAAGTGTACTCAAACTAGTTAAGCATGTCAAAAGTTTGCATCTGTAAGCATAGGCTGAAAACTTGTTGGGACGGTTGTTACTGTTATTGCTGCCAACTGTTGGTTTCCTGATAGACACGGCATTACATCCCACACAACTATATGACAACCCAAGAAACATAAGCATTCAAAATGTGAAACCTATGACACAGTCAATTGATGCACTACAGATATCAAGAGTTAGAGAGATTTGAATGCACATAACAGCCACAAATACAATTTTGTGTATTACTTATATTAATCATAAAATGCAATTCTTCAACCAAGGAACAAGGAATAATCGTATCTTGTCAAATTGATATAGAATTCATTAATACAGTGTTCATTGGTTAATTCTAAGCATCTGAGCTCAGATCAGCCATATATAACAGCACATACCCGAGATGTTGTCAGCTGTCTGTCCTGTCACTCAGGATGTCAATTCTGTCTCCGCTGACCTGCTCTTTGGCCTGAAGGCCCTGATGAAGAAAGATGGCTGCTCGCTGGAGGAAGAGTTTCCTGCTGACACTCAGCGGCTTCCCGTTGCTCGTTATTAGCAGCAAACTGCCTCCATCCGCCCCATAGACTCCAGATAGAAGTTAACTAACTCCACTCTGCAGACATTCGTACAGTTTGATGGCACACCAATTATCTAGAGGAAGAAAACTTAATTTGGCTCCAAACTTTGGTTACTTGTGATTACTGCCAAGTTTTACTGGGAAGTTCCTACTTACAAGTTCAGAAATCATAATTATGAAACTTAATGTGCTTTTGTGTTTTAATGGGCTTTTTAGTGCAACTGCAATATATATATATACCAGATATACAGTGGGGAGAACAAGTATTTGATACACTGCCGATTTTGCAGGTTTTCCTACTTACAAAGCATGTAGAGGTCTGTAATTTTTATCATAGGTACTCTTCAACTGTGAGAGACGGAATCTAAAACAAAAATCCAGAAAATCACATTTGCATTTTATTGCATGACATAAGTATTTGATCACCTACCAACCAGTAAGAATTCCTGTTAGTTTTTCTTTAAGAAGCCCTCCTGTTCTCCACTCATTACCTGTATTAACTGCACCTGTTTGAACTCGTTACCTGTATAAAAGACACCTGTCCACACAATCAATCAAACAGACTCCAACCTGTAATTGTAGACTTGCACAAGGCTGGGATGGGCTACAGGACAATAGGCAAACAGCTTGGTGAGAAGGCAACAACTGTTGGCGCAATTATTAAAAAATGGAAGACGTTCAAGATGACGGTCAATCTCCCTCGGTCTGGGGCACCATGCAAGATCTCACCTCGTGGGGCATCAATGATCATGAGGAAGGTGAGGGATCAGCCCAGAACTACACGGCAGGACCTGGTCAATGACCTGAAGAGAGCTGGGACCACAGTCTCAAAGAAAACCTTTAGTAACACACTACGCCGTCATGGATTAAAATCCTGCAGCGCACGCAAGGTCCCCCTGCTCAAGCCAGCGCATGTCCAGACCCGTCTGAAGTTTGCCAATGACCATCTGGATGATCCAGAGGAGGAATGGGAGAAGGTCATGTGGTCTGATGAGACAAAAATAGAGCTTTTTGGTCTAAACTCCACTCGCCGTGTTTGGAGGAAGAAGAAGGATGAGTACATCCCCAAGAACCTTTGGGGATGCTTTTCTGCAAAGGGGACAGGACGACTGCACCGTATTGAGGGGAGGATGGATGGGGCCATGTATCGCGAGATTTTGGCCAACAACCTCTATCCCTCAGTAAGAGCATTGAAGATAGGTCGTGGCTGGGTCTTCCAGCATGACAACGACCCGAAACACACAGCCAGGGCAACTAAGGAGTGGCTCCGTAAGAAGCATCTCAAGGTCCTGGAGTGGCCTAGCCAGTCTCCAGACCTGAACCCAATAGAAAATCTTTGGAGGGAGCTGAAAGTCCGTATTGCCCAGCGACAGCCCAAAACCTGAAGGATCTGGAGAAGGTCTGTATGGAGGAGTGGGCCAAAATCCCTGCTGCAGTGTGTGCAAACCTGGTCAAGAACTACAGGAAACGTATGATCTCTGTAATTGCAAACAAAGGTTTCTGTACCAAATATTAAGTTCTGCTTTTCTGATGTATCAAATACTTATGTCATGCAATAAAATGCAAATTAATTACTTAAAAATCATACAATGTGATTTTCTGGATTTTTGTTTTAGATTCCGTCACTCACAGTTGAAGAGTACCTATGATAAAAATTACAGACCTCTACATGCTTTGTAAGTGGGCAAACCTGCAAAATCGGCAGTGTATCAAATACTTGTTCTCCCCACTGTAATGATATAAGATATAATGTTTCACTAGTGTGTGCAGGACATTATAGTTCATTTATGTAAGTGAGGAAAGCAAAATAAAGTAAACTGTGACATATTATACCCAAAAATTCTTCATACAGCGGCTACCAGTAAAATTGATAAAAATTTGGGACCAAAATGATTCAGACACTTTGACCTGATCATGTTTTGCTGAAGTGTTTTTTTCTTTAATTGCTAATGCGACCTTTTACACCACAGACTGAACAAAATGTTCTTAAATTTAACAGCTGATTGGTTGATTGTAATCCGTTACATCCCTTTCTATCAAAGTTATCTGACATTATCAAGATGAATTTGTTCTGACACAGTTTAACTCTGAGTTCTTGTCATATTTTATTACCATTTTCTGAACTATAACGAACAAACTGTGATAGTGTGAGAAAACGTTGGTGTCTGAATGAATGTTGGTTTGACTGTATATATGAGCAGCTAACAAAAAGCTTTAAGAACATTTTGATAACATTCCATATAAGTTAAAAAAAAAAAAAAAAACATTATTTTGTAATGTTCTCTGTTTAATATATGAAAAAATGTTTTAAAAATGTTTTTTCTTGGTTATGCGAACGTTAAGGGAACATTACATTGTATCCTTTTGCAAACATGTGAACGTTACTTTTGAATGTTCTCTGAGCATTCTGAAACAATAGTAACATTAAAAAAAAAAAAAACCCTTGGTCCCACTTTATATTAGGTGGCCTTAATTACTATGTACTTACATCAAAAAAATAAGTACAATGTTATTGTGTTCATATTGTATTGCAAAACACTTTTGCTGATATTGAGGTGGGATATGGGTAAAGTTAGGGACAGGTGTGGTGGTATGGGTAAGTTTAAGGGTAAAGTTAGGGACAGGTGTGGTGGTGTGGGTAAGTTTAAGGGTAAAGTTAGGGACAGGTGTGGTGGTATGGGTAAGTTTAAGGGTAAAGTTAGGGACAGGTGTGGTGGTGTGGGTAAGTTTAAGGGTAAAGTTAGGGACAGGTGTGGTGGTATGGGTAAGTTTAAGGGTAAAGTTAGGGACAAGTGTGGTGGGATGGGTAAGTTTAAGGGTAAAGTTAGGGACAGGTGTGGTGGTGTGGGTAAGTTTAAGGGTAAAGTTAGGGATGGGTGTGGTGGTGTGGGTAAGTTTAAGGGTAAAGTTAGGGACAGGTGTGGTGGTATAGGTAAGTTTAAGGGTAAAGTTAGGGACAAGTGTGGTGGGATGGGTAAGTTTAAGGGTAAAGTTAGGGACAGGTGTGGTGGTGTGGGTAAGTTTAAGGGTAAAGTTAGGGACGGGTGTGGTGGTGTGGGTAAGTTTAAGGGTAAAGTTAGGGACAGGTGTGGTGGTGTGGGTAAGTTTAAGGGTAAAGTTAGGGACAGGTGTGGTGGTGTGGGTAAGTTTAAGGGTAAAGTTAGGGACAGGTGTGGTGGTGTGGGTAAGTTTAAGGGTAAAGTTAGGGACAGGTGTGGTGGTATGGGTAAGTTTAAGGGTAAAGTTAGGGACAGGTGTGGTGGTGTGGGTAAGTTTAAGGGTAAAGTTAGGGACAGGTGTGGTGGTATGGGTAAGTTTAAGGGTAAAGTTAGGGACAAGTGTGGTGGGATGGGTAAGTTTAAGGGTAAAGTTAGGGACAGGTGTGGTGGTGTGGGTAAGTTTAAGGGTAAAGTTAGGGACAGGTGTGGTGGTATGGGTAAGTTTAAGGGTAAAGTTAGGGACAAGTGTGGTGGGATGGGTAAGTTTAAGGGTAAAGTTAGGGACAGGTGTGGTGGTGTGGGTAAGTTTAAGGGTAAAGTTAGGGATGGGTGTGGTGGTATAGGTAAGTTTAAGGGTAAAGTTAGGGACAAGTGTGGTGGGATGGGTAAGTTTAAGGGTAAAGTTAGGGACAGGTGTGGTGGTGTGGGTAAGTTTAAGGGTAAAGTTAGGGACAGGTGTGGTGGTGTGGGTAAGTTTAAGGGTAAAGTTAGGGACAAGTGTGGTGGGATGGGTAAGTTTAAGGGTAAAGTTAGGGACAGGTGTGGTGGTGTGGGTAAGTTTAAGGGTAAAGTTAGGGACAGGTGTGGTGGTATAGGTAAGTTTAAGGGTAAAGTTAGGGACAAGTGTGGTGGGATGGGTAAGTTTAAGGGTAAAGTTAGGGACAGGTGTGGTGGTGTGGGTAAGTTTAAGGGTAAAGTTAGGGACGGGTGTGGTGGTGTGGGTAAGTTTAAGGGTAAAGTTAGGTACAGGTGTGGTGGTGTGGGTAAGTTTAAGGGTAAAGTTAGGGACAGGTGTGGTGGTGTGGGTAAGTTTAAGGGTAAAGTTAGGTACAGGTGTGGTGGTGTGGGTAAGTTTAAGGGTAAAGTTAGGGACAGGTGTGGTGGTGTGGGTAAGTTTAAGGGTAAAGTTAGGGACAGGTGTGGTGGTGTGGGTAAGTTTAAGGGTAAAGTTAGGGACAGGTGTGGTGGTATGGGTAAGTTTAAGGGTAGGGTTAGGGACAGGTGTGGTGGTGTGGGTAAGTTTAAGGGTAGGGTTAGGTGTAAGGGAAGTGTCAACAGTGTAATTATAAATGTAACTACAGAAATGAATTACATATATATTTACATGCATGTAATTTTTAAAATGCAAGTACAATGTAAAAAAATGTATGTACACAATAAGTGCATTGTGTCAAATGATTAATTTTAATGTTAGTACATAGTAGTTAAGGCCACCTAATATAAAGTGGGTCCAAAACGTTAGACCAACATGAAAATGTTTCAGAGAAAAAAATAATGTTTGTTTGTGTTAACATTTTGAAAACATTATTAAAGACCAGATAAATTTGAAAAAACATATCTATTGGCATTACTGGAGAAATGATTGTTCATAATTTTAAGAGAACTTTACCAGAACATTCCCTGTTAAGGTGTTTTAGAGTGTATTTGATTATATATTCTATATATACTGTCACAAAAAATGATGTGAAATGTAGTTTAGTCCTGCAAGCTTGTCACCTCATAAACCACAGTAGCCTAATATTTATAGCCTAATATCAGCAATACACAAAAATGAAATAACTGAACACATGAAATTGCATTGACAAAATAGAAAAAGTTAGTAGCTCAAATAAAATGCAATTGTTCCCTTTGGTAATTGCGTTCATATGTCTCCCCTCTATGATAAGCAGATTACACTGCTGTTTCTATTTAAAGGGCAGATCTTCTGTATATACCGTGATAGAGTATAGTGAGATATTCCCTCTCGCCCGCTCTTGATGCAATAGTGCCGACGCACAAGGTCTGTCTGTAGACCCGGGCAGAGGAAACACAGCTCAGCTTTAACCTCGTCTTTGCTCAATTATTGGCCTTTTGCAAATCGTGCAGTTTCTACTTTTAGGGAAGCGTCTCAAAGTCAGCTGCTGTTTATTCCTGGCTGTAAAAAAGCTGATGCAACTTTTACATGAATATTTTGCTTTATTGTTGCTTCTTCCTGAGTAGAGTCCAATATCAGGCAACCTTAAAAATGTCCCGTAGGGCAAAAATTTCCAATAAGAGATCTTTCTCACACTTGGTTTGATTGCTTAGTCCAAATCCAAGTTCGATATCCCCCCCTCCTCGTGCTCTTATATTTCTCTGGAAACACAGTATGTCAGTACTTACAGCAACGGTTTACCACTGCAACTACTGCAGGTAACAACTCTGAAGGGGATGATGCCATTTCACTCCGTTATTTAACTATTTGTCCATTTGGATTTACCACCAAAGCTTTACACTCACAGAACAGCCGTTTTGAATGTGTCGCAAGAAAAGAATGTGAGCTGCGCTCTGAAGGCAATTTATTTGGAGACAAGCAGCTATGAGAAGTATACTATAAAAAGTGTCACCGAGAGCATGAAAATGTGCAAATTATACATCATTAATCATGGCAACTGCAGACCTTACTGGAGTTCACATTATCCAGGGATTGACGCTTCGTTTTCCCCCAAGGAGTTAGAAAAATTCAAGAGCGCAAAAAGAACGTTAGGGGCTAAAAGGATAAAAGGGAGACATTTACTGTACAATCAAAATGATTTAATTTATTTAAATGCAAAAAAGTACAGCTTTTTAAATATTTCTGCTTCAAATTGTATTTTTTAAATAATTATTTATATTTGAAGCATTGAAATAAAAGCCAGATACAGTTTATTGTGTAGCCAAAATACAAATAATGACCAGAAGAAAAATAGTTCAAGACTTTTAATTATGAGCAAGCCAAAAAAAATACACTAGGACTCTTATTCTGAAATGTCAATACTACTTCCAGTTGCTCATTCAAACAGATGAGGGAGATAAAACATGCACTCTTACAAACATCTACAACATATTAAACACTGTTACAATTCATCAAGAGTAGATCATAAGCAATCTATTGGTATAAATGTATTAATTGAGGGCGATCATGTAGAATGCAGAACAGCACAGTGTTTTTACTTTGAATTTATTTACGTTTATTTCATTAAACCATAGCTTTTTTGAAGTTTAATAATCACATTAAGCTGTATTTAACACTTAAAATTATAAATGAGACTTATGTTATAGGCTAAGATACTTAAGTCTTTTATGATAAATAAAGTTTATTTTTAGGCCAAATGGAGGCCAAATGCTTTCATACAAACTCAATGAAACAAACAGACCTGCGTCCAAAAGGCACCAAAGTCTCTTGTGTGAATCACAAACATATGCAGATGTAAACACCTTTTGATGCTTCGCCTGATAAATTGCTCTGACCCGAGCAAAACCACAGCCACCGCCGCAGTGACAGATAGATTCACGCCTCAGGGACTTCTGTGCCATTTGACGAGAGGATGCATCACAAAAGCCAGTGTGATATTTAATCAAATCAAACGATGCAATTAAACGAGTAACCAAACCATGCTGCCCATTTCAGTTTATGCAAAGCCCCAAAATTACGCTTCCTGGCTTGTTGTAATTAATGTTGTTAGCTCTACCTGATAAACCATGACTGTGATTCTTTGAGGAAAGAAAGACTCGTAGTTACACCCACACAGAGCACAGACAGAACAGTTACGCAATGAGCTTTTAACATTTATGTATGTACATATGCTTCGTATAAAGTGGAATATAGTATCTGCCACATCCACATCTGAATCTTTCCCATTGCATAGGTAATGAACAAAAACATGCATTTTTTTTATGTATTATTTTTGGCATTTTAAAGCAGCTGTTTCCTGCAGTAACAAACAATTTTGCATAAATAACAGACCTTTGCATTTTCCGAAGATGTTTGCTATGCAGAACTAAACACCACAATGCTAGGGTGTTGTGGATGGTTGCCAAGATGTTGATTTGTCCGTAGCAGAAACTTTATGAGACGAGATAACCCAAACCACAGACCATAGTCAGTTTAGATGTCATTTTTGAATTTAAAGGAGACCTATTATGTCCCTTTTTACAAGATGTAAATTAAAGTCTCTGATGTCCCCAGAGTGTGTATGTGAAGTTTTAGCTCAAAGTACCCCACAGATCATTTATTATACCATGTTTAACTCTTTCAAGAAGAGGGCGGAGCTTCAAGAGCTCATGCTCCGGCATACCAGCAACAACAAAACAGGACAATCTCACGCACTGAAAAGCGTCCTCATTGATAATTGCGTACCAACAGACTTATTCAGCGCTTTTGAGTCTGTCTGGCAACCGACATCCCTTCTGCTCTGTTCCGATGTGTAAACATTCCTCTATTAGTATGAACCTGTTATCTTTACGGAAAACATACTCAGTTTAAATAGTCAGGCATCTGACTGTACTGTACATAGCAAATGCGTGTTAATGAATTACGCAGACGGTAAGCATGGCGGGATAAAAATAACGACATGGCTCTGGATTCCTGGTTCCTTCATGTGCTATCAGAAATTTCATAATTCCCACTTCTTAAATCGTGATTATGGATGACTAGGAAACTTGTATTTACGATAATTCTGGTATTATTGATCCATCTTTTAGAATCAACCTTTCTGAAAATCCAGCATTGAAAAGAGTGAGTATGAGTGAGTAGTTTTTGTTTTCTGGATAGACGTTTCATCAGCTGAACAATCAGTATATTGTTAAACAACACCATTGAACACACTTTAATTCTATCCCTCACAGCCTCGTGTTCATCCCTGTCTAAGGTCTATTGGTTGAGTTTGGTGTAATGCCGACACATACTGTATCTCAGAGACATCTGACAGGTTGCAGTTATGCTCGCAGCATCTTTAATTGAATAAAAAGAAATGAAGCAAATATACAGGCCTCCCCCTCAATGGCTTACTCTATCGTCTGTTCTCTCTCTACTCCTCCATCATCCATTAGAACAGAAATTGCGATGATGTACACTCTGATGCCCCATTACAAACATGAGGATGTAAAAAACAAACAGCATTCTTTCCCGTCATCTCCATATCATCCCCCATGGCAAACTCAAGCCAGCCACTTGTTTCAGCCAAACAAATAATAGTGCAAAATAAAACCAGCAAGCCACTATTGGGAAAAGCAGTTAGAGAATATAACATATGGGAGTCAGAACGCATAAAGCTTGCTTATTGCAAATAAATATGAAAAAATGTAATATTAAATGCCACAAGCGAGTTGACTGCGTATGGTTTCAAATTGGATGTGACTTAAGCTTTTTATTGGTCAAGTAATCTGGAGCGAACTGAAAATCAAATAACATCTGGCTTGGAATATAGCTTTATTTATATAGATTGAATGCCACAAGGTGCTTATTTTACAGGTTTACCATTTCATTTCCCTATTGATAGTCTTTGAAAACTCAAGGAATGCTCATATTCTTTGCTTTCAATGTACGTTACACATCTAGTTTTAGAAACATGTTTGTATTTCAAATTGGAAAACTCTGATATAATTAGTTAGATGTTGATGAATTATACTTTCACTGGGTCACACAGATTTTGTGGTTTGTACAGGAATGCATAATTTACATTTTTTTACAGTAGTAATATTATTAATAAGCTAAGGAGAAACTGGCATCCAGGCAACACACAAGTGATCGATCCCGAGTGGCAACATCACTACACGCATTCTAGCAGCACGGTAGTCTTGTATGCAGGGAAACTCCTCATACCCCTTCGTTCGTAGTGTGGTCCCGAAAAATCTTCGTTTGAAGGGCTGTCTGGCCCTTCCCCTTACCCCTACCACTCCAGCCAAAAGAGAATCGAGACACCCCTACCCCTTCACGTGAACGCGCAAAACGAAGGGGTAGGGGAAAGGGAAGGGCTAAGGGGTAGAAATGGGATTGGGCCTATGTAATGGTGTTGGCGTGGATTTTACACTTTTTATAAATGAGGCCCCAGATATCTGGAAGAACGTTTGTTCATAACTTTAATAGAACATTGCCAGAACCTTCTGAGAACGTTCCCTCTTAGCTGGGTTTGCAGCTGGAATTGAATTAATTTAATAATTGATTGATTTTACAACATTAACCATTATTTCCCTGTTTATTAATGTGAAGCTGCTTTGAAATGCTATGTAAATAAATGTGACTAGACTTGAGTAAATGAGTGCAGTATCTAGCCTGATACCAATGCCAGTACTGGTACTGATTAATCCCTAATAAACATTTACCTTTAAGCAAATATTATCCATGAATCAAAGATAAAACACAATGTAAACGATCCACTGTAAATGAGCATTGCTTATCCTCCACAATTTGGTTGTGAGGAGGATTCTTAGTTGCCAGTAAATAACTATAGCATTGCCTTTTTGTCTCTCTAACATCATCTTCAAGGGATATGAAGTAGGAATATCCCACATCCGATATTAACATGTCATCATAACCTTTAGCGCTTTGTCTCCCAGAAATCAAAATTGAGCCATTGGTTTCTCCCCTCACGCAGCAGAGACGCTCCAAAGGCTTTCAGAATGACAAGGCAAAATGCCTGTGGGGAGAGAAAGGACGAGGTGTGCATTGGGAAAATTTGACAGAATGCATTATCTATTTTAGTGATTAGACTGTAACAAACGTCAGTAGGCTGAGGTGCTAGCTTTGTGCCTTTGGACTTAACGCTGCATTATTAATGGATCCCTGACTGCATTGTTATCCGTCTGCTTTCAGATCGGTGCTACAGTGGCTGAACCGCGTGCAGTCGTTCCTCTACTGCAACGAGAACGGCTTCTGGGGAGCCTTCCTGGAGAGCCAGCGCACATGCGTGTGCCACACGGGGGCCACCCTTTGCCAGCGGCCGATCCCGTGCGTGATTGGCGGCAACAACAGTTGCGCCATGTGCAGCCTGGCCAACATCTCCCAATGCGGCTCCTGCAACAAGGGCTACAAGCTGTACCGTGGCCGCTGCGAGCCGCAGAACGTGGACTCGGAGCGCAGCGAGCAGTTCATCAGCTTCGAGACGGACCTGGACTTCCAGGACCTGGAGCTCAAGTACCTGCTGCAGAAGATGGACTCGCGTCTGCACATCCACACCACCTTTATCAGCAACGAGGTGCGCCTGGAGACCTTCTTCGACCCACGGTGGCGCAAGAGGATGTCGCTGACGCTCAAGAGCAACAAGAACCGCATGGACTACCTGCACATGATCGTGGGCCTGTCCATGAAGATCTGCCAGATGCGCAACAGCAGCGTGGACCCCATGTTCTTCGTCTACGTGAACCCGTTCAGCGGAAGCCACTCCGAGGGATGGAGCATGCCGTTCGGCGAGCACGGGTACCCGCGCTGGGAGAAGGTGCGACTGCAGAACTCGCAGTGCTTTAACTGGACCCTGCTGTTGGGGAACCGCTGGAAGACCTTCTTCGAGACGGTGCACATCTACCTGCGAAGCCGCGCCAAGGTGCCCACCGTCCTGCGGAACGACACCGGCCAGGGCCCGGTGGACTTATCCGACCCCAACAAGCGGCAGATCTACATCAAGATCTCAGACATACAAGTGTTCGGCTACAGCCTGCGGTTCAACGCCGACCTGCTGAGGAGTGCCGTGCAGCAGGTCAACCAGTCGTACACGCAGGGGACCCAGTTCTACTCGTCCTCGTCCATCATGCTCCTGCTGCTGGACATACGGGAGAGGATTAACCGTCTGGCCCCTCCGGTGGCCCCTGGGAAGCCCCAGCTGGACCTGTTCTCCTGTATGCTGAAACACCGACTCAAGCTCAACAACAGCGAGATGATTCGCGTCAATCACGCCTTGGACATGTACAACACAGAAATCTTGAAACAATCAGACCACCTGACTACCAAACTTTGCTGAAAACAATTGGAAAGAAGAAGAAACGTTGTACTGAGAACAACCTAAAATAATTATTTTCTTTCTTGGTTTGATTTGGAATCTTTTGCTTTGCTTTTTTGATGTATTATTAACAACTTTGTAAGTGTAATTGTTAAACGGAAACTAAAAATACGGAGAGAAATCATTTTAGCTCACTAAAGGAAAAAAAAAAAAATGATTGTATCATATTTGTCGAAGCATGTCTATCATTTCCTAAAAGAGAAATACGAGAAAAGATCACAAACTATTAAATTCAACATCCAGTGACACAGAGGCCTTGATTTTACTTTGAGGGAACAAAGGTACATCTTAAACTGCCATTCTTAACACGTTTTTAGAGATGTAACGTAAGGGCAGAACCAAAACACAGGAGTTAATTTGAGACAGATACATATTTTATACAGCGTAAGGATTCATTGACTGTACTGTGTCTTGTCCTTTCATAGAGAGCTTGGCAGTGAGTGAGTTCAGTACAGGCGTCCATCGTTTCTCGCCGGATGTCAAGTTTTATTGCCGCTCGCCAGGAGAACTGAATCCTGTCCTGTATTTTCAGATCCGCGCTCTTGTTCTTCAGCGAGGTTCGAGTCGCTTCGGTGCCTGAGCGCAGTATCTACGGTTGAACATAATCAATTCATGCTATTTCGTACTGCTTTGCATAATGTACACGTTGTGATCGCTGATGTGTCGAGCTTTTTTGCAGCACCGTGAACATAATTTCTTTCATTTCTTTAAGGGTCAGCATAAAGCCATACATTTCTCAGAGGGATGAAAAAAAAGAAGATGGGCACATTTTGTGAGAAATGTCCTATAAATTGCTTTTGTATTTTTGTTTTACAGTCTTTTTCTAATGAAATATAGCACAGTGGTCTGAAAAAAAAAAGAAAAAGAAAAAGAAAAAGAAAAGAAAATGATATATATGTGCTGCGGGATTATGGCATGACATTGTAAAGCCATTGCATTTTCATTAACAGAGTGAATCCACAAGAACAGTATATTAAAGCTTCAAATATCTATGACGGTTTTAATCTCAAAATCTGCTTGTATACCAAATGTACACTTTACTTTTATAATATTTCATTTGGGTTTTATATTCCTTGATGCAATTCAGGTTTAACTTTTTGACATGTCGATAGATTAATCTCTACTCTAAAATCTTAGCTGGGGGAGGGGGGGGGGTTATTTTTATTTAACATTCACTAGTTATTTCTAGGATAATGGAGCATGCCATTATTATTAGCATTAATTATTATTATTTTTATCATTATTATCCAATCTTATTAAGTGCCTGTTAGCAATCCCTTTAATGCTTTCCTTCACTTTTTATTTATTTGTATTATTTATTTTATTTGTTTAACAGGAAGAATGCTAAATCTAATTCTAAACACATGCCACTTGACTCATGGGAACAGGGCCAAAAGCTTTCTTGCTGTACTCTGCATGAATTGAAAATAACCTCTTGAGAGGAGACTTAACTTGGATAATGAATTAGAGTTAAATGTGTATTATAAGTGTAAATACCTATTTTGTCTTGATATAGCCATGGAAACAAAAGCTCTTCTTAGATCACAGCAAACGAACCGCAGCCCATTAAACACGACACAAACCCCCTCGAGCACAAGTTCTGTAAATATCGCAGGTCTCCCACAAGATCATCACCAGCTGAAATGGATCTGGTCCAAGCTAAATCTACACGAGCACATGCCGTCCACACACACTTCTGTTACAGAAACCATGTACGACACCATCTCACTATTCGATAGAGCGTTCAGTGGGTTGAGAAACTGCTTTCAAGTACTTTATGTAATTTCTGCTGTTCTGTTGAAATAACTATATCGGCTTTCTTCAAAATGAATGTTTCAAATAATAATCTATTTCTCATTAAAATGCTATATTTAATAAGAAGGCCAATGCTTGTTTGTACACATTTTCTAAGACAGCTGTCCAAAACACAAAGCCTTTCTTAGTTATGCAAACGTTTAGGGAACATTCCATTTTATCATTTTCAAACATTATGGGAACGTTACTTTTGAATGTTCTCGGAATGTTCAGTAACATTTTATGTTAGACGAACATTCCATGAATGATGTATATAAATAATGTTTTAATGTTTTGAGAACATTGTTAAAGACCAGATAACTCTGAATGAACATTTTATTAATGTTACTTGAAGAACGTTTGTTCATAACTTTGAGAGAACCAAAAGTTCTGAGAACGTTCGCTGTTAGCTGGGAAGTCAGCATGCCACAATCTTCACTTCTCTGCAGATTTACTCCATGTATTTTCTAATCTAAGCCTGTTTTCTGAGCAGACGCTACTTGTTTTCAAGCCTAACAGGTAAGGATGAAGTAGAAACCTGCTGCGATGCTCCTGAGGGAACGTGGGTTAAATGTCTCGCTCAAGGACACACAGAGGCATTCAGGTTTACAGACTTCCAGGATGAAAGTAACAGGAATCAAACACAATGTACTGTTACACTGCTGAAGAACCCCAATGAGACTAAAGGAATTCACCACAGGACAAATTCAATCCTGCTTTCCAGTCATTTTTCCATATCATTGGTAATGCAAATCCCAGGTCTGAGAAATTGTAGAAAATGTCAGTTTAGAAAAAAACAAGTTATTAACAATTAGAGATTGGTGAAGATTATTATCATCGTTCTGATGGTCTTAAATGTTTTGGGCAAAACTTGCTGAAAGCAGAAACCATCACACTTATAAAAACATTATAAGGTATATTGGTGGATTGTTTTAGTCAAGGTTCAAAAATCGAAGCACTCACAATGCTAGATTTTTTAGGTAATCTGACTAAAACAAACACACTGCAATGTTGCTAAATACTTGTTTCCTGACAATTCATAACTGTTTTTACGTTATGGCAAATTGGTGGCTGATTCGTATGAATTTGTGTAACCTGTCCTACTCGACCCGCTCTGAGCGGGATTTGAACCAGGATTTCCAACGTGGGAGGTGGGGAGTAAGGTTTACACGCACAGCTCTTACTGGCCTACATCCGTTACACTCACCCCCCTAAACCTCACTCCCATCCGGGTCATGGCACCAAATGTAACCTGTCCTACACGACCCGCTCTGAGCAGGATTCGAACCAGGGTCTCTAGCGTGGGAGGCAGGCACATTAACAAGGAGGCTAAAGACCGCAGCCTTTAGCGTCAGTTGCTAGCACGCCTCTTGAGGCCAGGGGAGTGAGGTTTAAATGCACAGCTCTTACTAGCTTGCTTCCTTTACACTCACGGCAAATGTAACCGGTCCTACACGACACATCCTGAGCAGGATTCAAACCAGAGTCTCCGCCGTGCAAGGCGGGTGTGCAATAGCGGGTGTGCAATAGCAATAGCTGATGTGCCTCCTGAGGCAAGGGGAGTGGGATTTACACACACAGCTCTTACTAGCCTACATTACACTCACCCCCCCAAACCTCACTCCCATCCGGGTCATGGCACTAAATGTAACCAGTCCAACTTGACCCACTCTGAACGGGGTTTGAACCAGGGTCTCCGGCATGGAAGGCGGGTGCGCTAACAAGGACGCTAAAGGCTACAGCCTTTAGTATCAATCACTAGTGTGCCTCTTGAGGCCAATTATATATATATTATATGCCGCCGATATGCCACTGATATGAACACGTGAACACGCGTCTCACAGCGCGCAAATATTCACACAAAATGATGTCAAAATGCCGGTCTTGTCAAGTATTATCGTAAACATAGTCGGTTATGTCTTAAGTGAACGTAAACATGAAATTTGCGAGTCACCGCCAGCGTTTTTGGTCATTTTCACAAGTTTCATGGCCAACAGAATATCTTGTTGTATGAATATCTGAACATGTAATAATATCAGAAGAAAGAACAGACCCTCTGTTTTATTCTAGCTTCATGCATTCTTTTTTATCAACACTTGAATGTGAGTAAGTTTCATGAAAAAAGCAACATTTTGAGAAAAAAGCTGAGAAAATCGTGACTAACTTGCATACAGATGTGATTCAAAACGATGATCAAAACACAGATGGAGTCCATCAACACCCCAAAGCTTCACAGAAGCTCGTCCTGGGTCTACATTTCATTCACTAACATTAGGCAGTTTTGATTGATATGCTGTTTAATGTTGATGATCGCGTTATTTTACATATGCATCTGCTTAAAAGAGATCGCTCGTTCCTGCCTCTCCTTCGCTTGTGTTTTGATCAGATTCTGTACTCGTTCAGGAGATGCGTAATAGCGCCCCCTTCCATATAACAGTGAAAACACAGAAAAATCTCGTCAATGGCAGGGAAGCGTTTTCTCATAAAAGACGAGATAACAAAAGACAGAAAAAAAAATTCACTCACGGCTCTTGACTGAATAACTTTAATAATGGTTAATATATATTTATACACTGAAGATTATGAAGTGATATTTTACATTTGATTACTATTTCTGTACCTGAAAATCTAGTTTAGACCTACATAAAAAAACTTGAAAATAACTGTTTTTCATTTGTATGTTTGTTCTGTTGTATTTATGTATAATGTATGTATATTATGTATATACTGCATTCTATATATAGTACCAGTCAAAAAAAGTGTGTCCAAACTTTTGACTGGTACTGTATTATAATATACACAAAGAATATCAGCCGATATATCGATATCGGACTTTTTTTACTCCCTAATATCGGTATCGGTATCAGCCCCCCAAAAACCTATATCGGTCGGGCTCTAGTTTACACGTACAGCTCTTACTGGCCTACATCTGTTACATCTTATTTGGCTTATATCCCATGTTTAGGGGTGGGGTTAGGGGCTTCATACTTACTTTTCTTCTAAAAAATCATGTTTTTTTTTGCCATCTCGTAAAACAGTTACACTCCAAATCTCTGGTCTCTAGATATATATATGTAAATCTCTGGGATTTTTTCACTGGTTTTATCCATCTCTCCTCAACAAGACACATGATTTGAGGAAATAATCATAAATGATGTGGGACAAGTTACCATGGTTTAATACTGACGGTTAGGGTTTATACTATAAGCAGTAGCAACCACCATGAATGATAAGGTGTCAAGGATCCTTTAAGAATTGCACAGTTAACTCGATGGAGACAGAGAACTGGACTTATGTTCTTCACAAGCACTCAAAACATATCGACGTCAATTACATTTTCCCCACATAACAGAAATAAGCCTCTCAACCCACCAAGGTCAAGTAAACCACCCTCTTCTCCTGCCAAGCCCAGTATCGATGTGTGGTGGGTAAACTGCAGACGGTGCGGTATTGTCCTTCCAGTGGCATCCCATTACATGAAATGCTGATTAATGCTGTAGCATGCAGCAGCTAATGAGGCGAATGAGTCTTTGTGTGTGAGCGAGTCCACTGCTTCACCCCAACCAAAACCACAAGTGCTCTGCCAGGATATAATTACAACGCCCTAATAAATCACCATGCTTTGTGCTTAATGTATCGTAAGCTCATTGCTAAGATTGCGAGAACAATTGATATGGAGATCCACCCGACCGTCAACGCCAATTGACTTGTTCAAAGGGTACAGGAACTTCATGCTATAGCAACTGTCCTTCTTTTAAAGGCACTTTTACTGGTACATAGCAAATTAACATAAACTTTTGGTGTAGTTTTATAGTACTCAAGAAAATGAGAGCCACCAATTGCAAACCACAACCATCCAATCAATTCCCCACAGACAAAATCAAGCCCCGCCCTACATTTGTTCTTGTTTGAGAAGCATTTAACTCAGATATATGTCACAATAGGGAAGAACAGACTAGCGCAACTTCCCTTTCATGCCAACCATAAAATGCTAAAAAATATTTTAGCAATAATCAAATATTGATATTATCAGTTATGTGCTATGCATGCAATCCAATGGAAGTTTTGCTGTTTGTTTGCAGTGGTCATGCTAGATCCTGTGGCGTTAGACATTTTTATTGAACTCAAATGATCTTGTACATGAAGCTCGCTGGTCATTTTATCAGGTTGGTGCCCACCAAATGACAACGTCTAAATTATAATCTAAAGTCTGTCACAGGAATCTTGTGTTTGTGGTTTTATGTTGGTCTAGACAGGAGGTCACCAATTAGCGTGGTCCAGATCCTGACCCATGACTGTTTCCACACGGGCTGTGAATAATTCCTCACAGCGCTGATTATCATGACAACAGAGGCACTGGAAGTGAGAGGAGTGCGTGACGTGACAAAACTAAATCATTCCTATTAAAAAATAGAGCTGTCTACACTGCAAGCGCCCACTTCATATATGACAGATGGCCTGTTTCTGTTTTTGATGCACTGCACAGATACTCAGACACGTTTGTTTCCCCATCTGACTGAAATAAAATAACTACATTCACAAATATTAGTGTGAATTGCTAAGAATTGTTTCCAAGTCTGACTGTTACATCAAATCCAGCTTTCTAAACTAGTTTCAACAGTTTCACTTAGACTGGACAAAGCAATAGTATTTTAACTATTTGGGGATTTCTCATTTATACAAAGTACTATTGCTGCCAACTTTGGTAACACTTTACTTAAAGCCTTTGTGTGGAATGCATTATAAAAGGTACCTATAATGTACATTACGTATTTTCATAACCAAAGTTAAAATGCATTATGCTTTGTAAATGTGTAACAATTAATAGATAAGTATTATAATGTATTATAACTGTGGTTACAATTATACAATGCATAAGGTGCATTGCAAGTCACAACTAAAGCATTAGAAATCTTTTATAATGCATTATATATAAAGGCTTAAAGGAAAATGTTATCTTACAGTAGGTATTTCAAAAATGCACATGGCTTGGCAAATGCACATTTCATTTCGCATGCAAGCCATATACATTCAGACCTAAAATGCAGAGAATGGATTTCCTGTAATTTTAATTGAATGCATCTGATCTAGACCATGCCATTGTTGTACATTAATTTACACAGAAACAGATAAATTGGTAGACCAGCATGCTATTCTGCAGCAAACACTATGATTTGGTATAAAGCCACTGCATTAAGGTGAAGCCACTAATAATGAACTTTCTTCAGGTTATTGTACATCTAGCCTTGGGTTTCTGAGAAAATTCAATGGAAATGGCCCATACATAAGGCAGCATCAATTGAAGGTTTTCGCCTTTTGTTGCAGCAAAGATGACAATTGGCATGTGTGTTACTTTGAATGAGGATTTTGAAAAATGTTCCTGTACACAGAAGCTTTTCTACTCTCAAGTCCAGGAGACGGTATTCACTGCCAATCAACAAGTTTTACATTGAAGATGTTTTCACCCAGACAGCAATGTAGATCTGGGCTGACCCTATCATACACCCGGCGCAATGTGACACCAGGCACAACGCAAGTGTTTTTTGCTAGTTTCAGCCCGACGCAGTTATCATTTTCACGTCCAGCTCCACGTTGTTTAAATATTAAATGCACTGGCGCATCTGTTCAACCATGGGCGTCTGGTCTAAACCAGGTGTGTTCAGGAGCATTGTTGGAGCGTTGCTATTGTGAGGAACTGAAAACGACTGCGCCATTGACCAACAAAAACCTGGTCTAAAGTCAATAGCGCAGTATTTTTTGTGTTATTTAAAGGGCGTGTTAGTAATATGAGCCTATAGGCGGTGCACAACGCACGTACACTCTGCTTATTACACACACAGGGACGCGCAGCAGCACACACACATGTTTAAATATTAAAAATAAAAGGATTCCTCTCTGGAGAAGCGTTCAGTCTTTCCGCTCACATGTAAATAGTGAATCTGCCATGGCGCGAGCACAACTGGCTTTTAAAGGGAATGGGAGATGAGACTCTGATTGTTTTTTTGCACGTTATGCCCAAAACACACCCATGACTCATTAAGAGACGAGGCACAACCCTTTTGGACCATGTGCCGGGCGCGCCGACCGTTTTTTTCCGTCGTTAAACTAGCAAAAGTGGATTCGGACACGCCCTAAGAGCACCTGAGCCGTGAGCTTCAGACCATGAGCTCAGAAAATAGGGCCCAAAGTTGCTGTCTGGGCAAGCATGTGAAACTTGCTGATGCTAGTAATGATTTTGAAACAGTCACTGAATAACCACTATGCATTTACTTTGAATTAAATCAGTTTTGCTTTAAAAACAAACAACAAAGCAGTGAGTTTACATCTACACATGCTGGTTCTGTACAACAATTTTTTTCTGGCAAAGACGAGTCCAGTGATTAGGAACAAATTCCTAATTTTGTCATCTCACTGAGGAAAATGTCCAATAAAAAACTTGCTTATTTAAGATGCATGTATTTGTAAATATGTCATGGCAACTATATAAAAACAGCCTCCTAATTTTCAGAAAAACACAACAGTCATGAGACGCCATAAATCTTCATTCTCAACTTCAGATCTGAGAAAATGTGCCACGAGGCAGAAGAAAGCAATAAGGACAAAGATTTATCATATCTATCAGCATCTTCAATCACAGAGAAGCCAAGAGAGATTTGAGCTTTGCTCTTTGAGAGGAATAACTCGAAACATCAACAATATGTCATGAATATCCCCTGTGCTCCAGCATCAGACGGCAGAACTAACCTGGGCTAGATCGATTGTACCCTTAAACCTCCAACCCTGTAGGGTTTTATGTCAGATTTGGACACACGATTAGGATGTTATCATTAAGGGTTAGGTGTTCTTGTGATGCTGTTTCTTTGGTCTGCCAGAACAAAACAATGACATTCGGCGCATTGATTGGGATGGGTCTGAGAGTCCTCTAACCGAGTCCCCAATTTTGACTTTTTCTTCAGCGTATAAAACCCTTGTCTGGGGACATTTTGTTTTTGTGTGTTGGTTTTCCTCTGATTTCTAACCTCATGTTGAGTTGAGTGAATTTATTGATTTGACTTTCCTACTAGATTCAACCACCATGTTGGATTTAGATTTTTTTTTTTTGCTTCACCTACAATTTTTGTCCTTTAGCCTTCATCATGTTTGGCTCAGAGTCTTCAGACCAAGCATCACAAACGTTTTTGGATGGATTTTTGATTATGCCCTTGCAAAGTCAAGCTATTTCTTTCGCAATGCTTAGTTTTGCTGAATTCAAACTGATAATGTCATTGCTTAAACCTACTGGTCAGAAAAATACAATTTGATAAATATGTTTATAACATAACATTTCTATAATTTTGGCAGCTTTTATGTTATTTTAAAGGTTCATAGTTTTGTTTCAGAGTCTCCTTCAATAAGTTTACATGGATCCAAAAAAACACTTTAATTTTCTAATAATATAGAAATCTTTTCTCTCAGTGTCTGAAACGGTTCGATCAAGGATTCAGTCTCTCTAAACCCCTCCTTTCTGAGAGCCTACTCTGCTCTGATTGGTCAGAAGGCCCAGTCTGCTGTGACTGGTCAGAAAGCAAATGCTCATTATCTCACACAGTGATACGAACAGTAACGATGGCGTGGGTTTAACCGTATCAATCTCAGCAGAAAACAGCGTCTTCGCCACATGAACAACACCAACCAAACTCTTCCAGTCTCAGAGACAACTACAGTGATTGAGGGCGGGGCACAGAGACGCTGTTCAGCCAATCAAGACCAGAGGCGGGCATTATGCAAATGAGTTACAAACCTGCATACTGTGAGATGACTCGTTTTAGTTCAGAATCGTTTTTTTTTCTTTTAGGAGACAAAAACTCCCTTTATCTGCACTTTGATCTTTGAAATTCTAACACATGAAAGGGAATATCTAAAAAAGCATAATAGGGGCACTTTAAGTTTTTAATCAGCCTTTCCACATTAATTATAGGTTTGAATTTTGAAATTAAACTAATATCTGACCAAGTTGGGGATATTGCCATCCAATAACGGAAGATTAATCATAGGCCACTGGCCTATTAAATCAAAGTCAAAGGATCAAAGGATGTTACAGCGCCAACTTGTGGTAAAAATTCAAAACCATTTATATATTAATATAACTTTTAAATGCACATTTTAGTGTACCTACTGATTGGCCCCGATAGTATCTTATTGTTTCCCATAGAATACCAATAGAAAACCTCTCACTAAATCTTATTTGTAAGATTATTTGTCCTAAAAGTGCATGAAGCTCCACTTGTGTGGTCAAAGTGAAGGTTACGGGTCACTGCACTCAGAGGATTGGACAGTTTAATAACATCACTGAAAAAAAAAATTGAAAAACAGGAAAAATCCTCTTCCAGATCTCCTTCAGTGACACTCTTTGTCCGTCCTTAATCACCCGATGACATCAGAAACGCTGGCGGCGGCCCCTGCGGCCCAGCAGAACTGGAGCACAACGGACTGAGCCGGGATAATAGGATTACTGGGAAAGCATTTCACCGAGGAACTACAACCCCCAGTAATCCTGTTCTCCTCATTGTCCTCTTCCTGTTTCCGTTTAGACAGCATCAAATCAGGCACTTACTGAATAGCTGAAGATCTGACCTTGATAAAAAGTCTTTCGAGGAAAAATTGTGATATTAAGAGGGAGACAAGTGCAGAAGAATGAACGCTTCAGAAGAACAGCGGTGATTAGGGAACACATATTCACTATTAACCTCCTGATTGTGGCTTATTGATAGTACTGTATGTTAGGTAGTTGTTGTAGTGATTAAGTTCAGATATTGGGCAGGATTAAGGGATGTAGAATATGTGACCCTGGACCACAAAACCAGTCATAAGGGTCAAGTTTTTGAAATTGAGATTTATACATCATCTGAAAGCTGATAATCTTTCCATTAATGTGTGGTTTGTTATGACAGGACAATATTTGGCCGAGATACAACTATTTGAAAATCTGGAATCTGAGGGTGCAAAAAAATCTAAATATTGAGAAAATCTCCTTTAAAGTTGTCCAAATGAAGTCCTTAGCAATGCATATTACTACTAATAATACATTTTTGATATATTTACGGTAGGAAATTTACAAAATATCTTCATGGAACATGATCTTAATATCCTAATGATTTTTGGCATAAAAGAAAAATGGATAATTTTGACCCATACAATGTATTGTTGGCTATTGCCACAAATATACCCGTGAGACGCATGACTGGTTTTGTGCTCCAGGGTCACATATGGTCACGCAGAACAAGGCTTTAATATGTGCTTTATAAGTACTAATAAACAGTCAATATGCTAAAAAGCAAACCAGTGACTGATGATATGACTAAACTTAACCTATATTAAGGTTAAGAGAATAAAATTGGAAGAGTATCTATTTACCTAAAACTATAATGAAACTGGTTGATTTTGTTTTTTGACTTTGTTTATCGCCATGATAACTTTGCAAGAGATTGTGGTAACACGTAATAGTAACTGGCTATTTATAAGTAAGTATTACTATTCTATAAATATATTTATAAAGACTCATTAAGACCTATACTGCATTATAACAACAGTTATAGTTACATTTATATTATTTCTATAATTACTTCTAAGTCATGCATTTGATTTTTCAATGCTCATAATCCATTATACACTGATTTATTAATGATCAAATATAAAATAGTTCCAGAGACACATGTTTGCTGTACCAATTAGTTATCAATTATGTCTTTAATGGCTAATGTTTGCATTATGGATGAATAATGGTAATTTTGATTTGTTAAAATCTATATCTCCTCAGCCATATGCATGGTTTTGCTTATAGCAGTTTGAAATTATACTTAAATTATTATTAATTATACTTTATGCTAAATTTTTTTGGCTGTTTGTATTAATTTCTGTTTTGTTTTTTTGTTACAGGAATTATTGTTCTTTAGTTAAATTTACAAATAAACAACTTAAAATGTATAATGAGCACATCTTCATGATTTCTTAACATTTGCTTTATTGTTTAAAGCCATCAATAATGCATTTATAGAGGTTAATAACTGTATTATTACTCACAATACGTATTTATAAGAACACAACACGGTTATTAATAACAATATATTCACTTATTTGACAGAAATAAATCTGAAGGACTAAAATCATTGTAACTATAATATAATAACATTATAGCAATGCAGGCAGCATCGTTATTAATGCATTCATTAATGGAATCATACGACTGACTAATTAATATTCATAAATCAGCGTATAATGGATTATGTGCATTAAAAAAAGCAAATGCATGACTCATAAGTAATTATAAAAATAACATAAATGTAACTATAACTGTTGTTATAATGCAGTATAGGTCTTAATGAGTCTTTAATAATATATTTATAGAATAGTAATACTTATAAATAAGTATAAATGGAGCTATAATTTATTATAAGCATGGGCTTCATAGAAAGTGTTATTGTCATTTTCTTTGTATCTCTGGCTCAAAATTGAAGCAGTTCACAGTGAAAGCATTTAGTAATCAATTTTTAATTTTAAATGAATAGAAATACATATTAATATAAGCTTTAGATTATATACTAAAGCTTTCAAATAGATGTTTTCTTTAACGCTTCACCTATATAAATTATTCATTCAATTCAGTTGATTCACTTGTATTACTATAGTCAAATATTTTCTTTGTGGCAGCTGCTGTTTTTCTTTCCTGCCTTTAAAATGTGTTTAAGTTCATGATATGTTTCACTTCAACACTTCAGTAGAGATGTGATACTTATGTCTTAATCTTTCACTTGTCAAACCCTTGATTTTGGGAGAAAAGAAATGCAGGGAAGCCTCCGTGACAGCAGGTTTACAGACGCTTCCCACTGCAAATCTAGTGAAATGCTGCAGCCTAATCATCTGTCCACAGAAAAATTGGAGATTATGCAAATGTTAAAATAAAGAATAACTGGTGCCTGTTGCGTTCCCAAATGCAAACTCACAGCATATGGAGAGAAGGAGTACGCTGCATTACTGTGAACCTATGAGACACTGAAAACAACAGATCATGAGCTGCTCATCTATAAATGATCACAATGATGCACTTCACTTCAGAGGGACTTCTTTCATTTAACCCTCTGGCCCTCTTCGTTTAGGGGTCACACTTGGCTCCTTCGTAGTCAAAAGTGATCAAAGCCTTGAAATGTAACTTTTTTTTTTTCAGGAAAACCAATGTAATATATATTTTTTTCAATAATACTTTTTGATTCTTATTTAGAATTTTGAGGGGATTTTATGATACTATGCAATATTTATACAATTTATATGAGCTATTTTTCCCCATTGAAAATAATATATATATATATTTTTTTTTTAAGCAGTATTCCATGTTAAAAATATAGAGAAGGCATTTAAAATCCAATTTTTAAGGTAGATTAGTGCCATCTGGTGGGAGTAAGAAAAGAAAAGTGTATGTAATGCCCTGATGTAACCAATATATTCCTATATAGCTCTATATAAAGAGGCTTAGTAGTTTTTAGACATAAATACTTATTTTTATTAGGTTGTGGATTTTTTCTTAGACATTCTGAAAGACTTTTTGACAAGGTTTAGATTATATATATATATATATATATATATAATTATTTTTTTTTTTATGTTGATTTGAAGTGTCAGTTTTTTTGCATGAATTTTACTACAGTCAAACCTGAACACATGGTAGGACATTTCATTACACATAACATCAAAATAAAAAATAAAAAATGCAACAAAGACGAACAGGTATATATCACAGCTTAATCAATCTGGGTCTGATCTGATTTCAACCTCTTATTTGAGCCTTATGGCTCAATTTTACCATATATGTGTCTATTTTGCACTCTTGATATTTTAGAATGTAACCCTTTCATTGCTGTGTACTTTTTTCTGCATCATGGCTGATTTGTAGTTTGCACCACCAAAAGTCTCTGAGTTTTCATATTTTTTCGTATTACCCATTCATCTCCTATATCGGTTCCTATTTTTTTGACCACAAAGGAGCTAAGTTTGACATTTTTTCCCCAACTCTTTAGAATATCCGAATCATGCACATTATTTTTTTGTGTTCACATAGCTAATGTGAAAAAAGTGTCATCCTTTTCCAATGAAGCAAAAAAAACAATTAATTTCAAAACGCACACACTGTCAGAGAGAAGAGAGTGTGAAAGAGCACAGCTGGTATCAGTGAATTGTTACAATGAGTATTGAATCTGTTTTCAATAAACTAGTGAAAAATGAATACGTTTGACAACACTAAAAGCCCTTATGTCCAAGTGAGAGAAAAATGTAAAATGTCACAAACATCACAGGGCAAACAAAGGCTCCTTAAATGGGGGGTCTAATGCTATTTCATGCATTCTGACTTTACATTGTTAAAGAGTTGATTCTCATGATAAACATGGCCAAAATTTCAAAAAACGAGTTGGACGTATGACTGAGTATTTCTGTGCCAAATACACTCCTTCAGGATTCAAACAAGTTTCTGAGTTTTTTTCGAGTATGGCCCTGTATGACGTCATAAAGGGTGGGATTGCTTGTATGTGCACTTCTCCCGGATGAGCGCACACACACACACACACACACACATACACACACACACATACATATCAACCAGAGCGAGAGCGCGCCCATCAACGAGCTTCGCTTGGGTTACGGGAGCCATCGGCGGCACTGGCGTTGTGTGTTTAGACACGAAATCAACAATGTCACTAAAGAAGTGTGTTTCTGGTGTGAGGGAAAGATCACCTTGTTCAGCTTCACAAATAACCCAGCGTTAAGGGAACAGTGGATGCAGTTTGTGTTTCCAGAGTTCTGCAAGTGTGTGTGTTTGTTCCCGGTCATGAGTGGAAACCGCAGGCGGTGAGTGAAACTGCATCAAATGTGTGTGTTTTGTTGGTAATCGGCGCATAAGTGCATATAATGTGAACAACACCAACGTATAGTGAATCGAGAGTTATCCAGGGATAATGCCATGATGTATTGTGTGTGTGTGTGTGTGTGACTCTTTAGCTCCGCCCACTGCACGGCTCCACGGACTCGGCTGTTTTCAGAAAGAATCGGTGCAGTGTATCTGTCTTTTATAAATATGATAAACTAAAGACTCTTGGGAGATATGAAGGATCAACACTACTCTATAGATACTCAAGATTAACATGAGACTGGCAGAAACTATGTGTGTTATGGACCCTTTAAGTAGCTAAAAAAAAGAGAAACATTACTTTGCTTAATCTAACAAATCAAATGTGAAAGCAGAGAATCGCTCATGCTTTAGAAACACAGTTAATCTGTCCCGCTGGGGAAGTCAATGGCTCTAGTATTGGCCAAACACATTTGAGGCAGGACTGTTTGCTCACGAATGCATGGATGCTAATGAATGTCATTTGACCACAGAAACGGTATCATCAATCTCGAAGCGGAGAGAGACGCGTGTACAGCTCCTGCACTCATTCTTATTTTATTCAGTACTTCTCCACGGGACAGAAACAGCTTCCCACAAGTTCACCGTGTTCTAGGGCATCACTGGCTGTCAGGAAAGATGGCAGCTGAAAAAACCCATCCCATCGCTCTGTCTTTCTATACTATCTTGAACTGGGACAGAATAAATTTGTGCGCAAAGTTTGAAAACTAAGAGCTACTGTCAAATGATCCATCACGTTTACATTAAAACTAGAACAATGTCAAGCCTAAATCCTGAAAACATTTTGAATGCCCTAATTTATGTTTTTTTAAATTTAAATCTGTTTTGTGATTTGCGGCCAATATTGCGTTAAAAATCCAGCCAGACTTTTTTTTCAGCGCCAGGCTTAGACACTGACATATTTTCAGCCCAATTTATGCTCCTTGATTGACAGAATAGGACATATTTACATACCGATGACCAGCGTACAACCTTTCCTGCTTGCAAAAACACGGACCCGGGCACACTAACAATGTACCCTGCCAAACTCAAATAGGCCACAGACAGCAGCGCGAGACGGAGTGAGAGAGAGCTGTGCGCCATCTTAATATTCAACATGTTCTCATAAACCCTGTTTGTCATGCATCCTTATTTTTCACACACACTGTATATATATATATATATACAGCACATATGGGTCTTTCTTTAACTACTGCCCAGGAGTTAGTATTAAAACTAACATATTGCTTTCTCTCTTTTTTACTTTGGTATTTAAAGGTCATATTAAAACTGTCTTGTAAACTTTTTCCTATGCATTCATCTATGTTTGGAACTAATATATATATATATATTTCATTATTTTGCCCTTGTCCCAGATGCAGACCTTTAATATTATCATATGCAAATGTGTAATTTCTTCCACAACAAACAAAAGTGTGATGCAAAGATTTTCCAACAGTAAGTGTCATGGAAAAATATGCGTATATGAACAAAGAAACATCCACATAAATACTAATATTGTACATTATGCCAGATGTATAATAAAAACATGATTTTTATTGTAATTTTTTTTCAGTCCAGCTGTAAAACTAGGTAACACTTTTGTCTGTCTTGTCTTGTGTAGCACATGTTGGGTTTTTGTCATTTCTGTGCATGTGCTTGTGTTTGTCATGTTTGGTGTGAGCACATGGCTCGTCACGTGTTCTTTGTGTCATGTGCTCTCCTGTCTATTGTCTTGACCCCGCCCCTCTTGTTATCTGATTATTGGTTAATTTGTCCCACCTGCCTTCCCTCATTTCCTACCTTGTTTGTCCCCTATTTAATCTCCTTGTGTTTGCAGTCCTGTGCTGGATTGTTGTCTTATGTCTTCTGCTCCCTGTTTGATGGTTCCTGACCCTGGTATTGTGTTCTTGTTTAGTTTGGTTTTTCCCCCTCATGGGTTTTGTTTTGTCTTATTTTTATGGTTTAATAAATACTTCCTCCTGCAATTGAGTCCTCGCACCTTTTCATTTATACCACACCCTGACAACTTTATTTTAAGGTGACGTAGTTACACGTTACTTCATGTATTTACTTTAGTAATAACAGTAAATTGTGTATAATTACAAGTAACTAACCCTAAACCAAATCCTAACTGTAACTCTATAGTAAGTACATGCAGTTAATTAATATTACTTAGTTATTTGAGTAAATACAATGTAAATACATCACCTTAAAATGAATCTTATGAATTTTAATCCATGTTCCTGGTAATCTTGAATCAGAATAACAGCGACTTCTCTTCTCTGATGATGAGGGCGGGGCAACCTGTCACTCACATGAGATCCACCAATAGCAAACCACAACCATCCAATCAATTCCCCACGGACAAAATCAAGCCCTGTAAATAACATTTGTTATTTAAGTAGTGTAATCCAATGAAACCTTTCAATCATTTTTCATTCTGAAGAAAAGGATTGCAAATGAATAAAATCACATAGAAAAAGTTTTTGAAAATGTCAAAATTTAAAGGAAGCTGTCTCCCACTTGACCCTTACTATTACTATGCACTTTATAAGTCACAATTACCTTTTATATTTTTGTATTCCGTGGTGGAAACAAGCTTCCATACATTTTCTCATCTAACAGAAGACACTGCATACAGATGCAACATACGTGCTGTTAGTGCTTTATTATTGTCAGTTGATGCACTTACGATGTTAATTATTCTGTGGATGGTGTCTGAGATTGATGGCTCGATTCAGACCTGTTCCCCTCCTTCAGTAAATCGAGTGTCCCTCACTCCATTTATCTCTGCCAGCGGACACAGGCCCTCTCTAGCCCACACGGCTTTTGTTTCTCTCATCACAACCTCCTCTCCAAATCGAGCACATAGTCACTGTCTCTCTTCCAGTGTTTTTAACTTTTCCGCACCAGTTTGGACTGGTGGACCGCCACTGTCCTTATCTGTCAAGCTGATGGTTTCTGAGGTCGAGGATTCCACAGTGGGAAATTACATGAGGTTTGAGTGATGGGGTCGGTGAACTAGTTTGAGACTGGAGAGTGTACGTGTTTTCACACTTAAAGGTTCTTTAGTGAGTCTCTTGAGTGGAGATCCTCATTAACCCCAATCGCCTGGAATATCTCACACAATTATTACACACAACCGACTTTCAGTTTCAGTGAGGAAATGACATACTATTGCACTTTACTTGTGATGTTTGTTAATTCAACTTAAATTTAACTTAAAGGGGACCTATTGTCCTTTTTCAAAGTCTTAATGTTGTTTTTGTGTTCTACTAGAGCAGGTTTTACTGCTTGAATGTTGATTATTCCCCCCATATTCTCCATTGTTGCGGCTCCTCTCTTCCCAGTCTGTCAGTAACGCTCTGTTTAGTTCCTGTCTCAATGAAGCCCCTCCTTCTGAAAAGCACAGTGTGCTCTGATTGGTCAGCTGGAGCAGTGTGTTGTGATTGGTCAAGCTCTTTGAGCGTGTTTGGAAAATGTCCCGCCCCTTACCATAACCGCCAGTTTCAACCATAGACTGTAAAAAAAATATGGACGTAGTGTCCGTGACGTTGCCCGTAGGTTTTTGAAGAGCATTTTTGAAGCCTAAAGTGGGCTGTCACCATCTTGGCAGTCACGCGTCACTCCCGGATAACTGAAAATGGGCAAAGAGGCGGGATGTGGGAGGAGCTGAGGTGACTGGTTGCTGAAACCATGCCCGCCTAGCTCAACCATAGTGGCAATCCACCTGTCACTCAAGTGGCCACGCCCTTAATTATGCAGAACTTTAAGGCTTAATATAATTGAAACGGATGAGTTATAAAAAAAATGGTTTTCAACACACCACTAACTAACTCAACCAGGCCCCGCCCCTTTATTCTGCGTATGAATTATTTAAATGAGGAATATTGTGATGTGTTCGTTCCCAGAAGAAAACTCAAGACTACAATGGAGGCGTTTCAGGAGTTCAGAAACACTGACACTAATATAGAGAAGAACTCCCACTGGAGGGACTTTGTGAAAATATTATAAAAGGGAAAGAATAAAGAAATTAAGTTTGTGAGCTTAGACTCTGAATTATACTGTATAAAGTTTGTCGTTGTCTTAATGATATACAGTGGATGACTTATTAACAATGAGCTGCACACACCCACAATGAATTGATTACATTGATAAATATTTCTTAGAAATATGACAAAATACTTATCGGTTTATTTTGATGGTCCATTTTAGACAGTCTACTAACTATAAGTAGCATGTCAACTAACTCTCATTAGAGTATTAGTAAACTGTTAGGTTAGGGTTCGTGTTAGTAGAATAAGTTGACATGTAGTTGTAAAGTTACTTACAGTCAGTAGAATATCTAAAGTGGACCATCGAAATAAAGTGTTGCCATTTTTATCTGGTTATGTCCATGCGGTTTTGATAAAAATACAGTAAAGATGTTTTAATTTGCTTTTATGCCTTTAGTGGTTATTAACCATAAGATAATTTTGTATTGATTTGATTGATTGTTTATGGTGAACCAAACCCAGGATCTGGATTGTGTGCAGATTTTTTGAGACTAAAATGTAGCTCATTTTCAATATAATTCCTGACATCAGCAGTCTCTTTGGCGATGATTTCATCCTCGATTCCACCTTCTAGTATTGTGCGCATGTGTCGGAGGCTAGGAAATGTACATAATCGAGCTTGAAATCATAACTATAACCAGAAACTGCAATGGCACGGTGTGCAGTGAAAAAGCAGTTCTGGTCTGTTCTCACCCAATCTTGCTTTTATGTGCGTTTTGGAGCTTCAGTGTTTTGGTCAAGGACACTAGTGCAACTTTGGAGCATGCTGAATGTGAGCTGCTTTTTAATGCCTAATGTCAAGCACTTTATTTCACACAAAAATAAAAAAGTCAAAGGTTCATGGGTGTAATTTTGTTCAGCAATCTTCACTTACAGAAAGCAATTACAGACTCTCCAAGTGCACAGCAAAATATGGACAAAAGGAATAAACAGCTGGAGAAATACAATTGTTATTTTTCTTATTTTTTAGCCCTTCTCCACTTCTATTTGTTCAAAACTTTAAAGTGGTGGTTGATTATGCTTTGACTTGTTTAACTTTAGTGAGTGTGTAGTGTTGCTGTTTGAGCATAAACAACATCTGCAAAGTTACGCCGCTCAAAGTTCAAAGCAAAGGGAGATATTTTCTTTTAAAGAAATAGCTTTTTAAGGACTACAACAAACGGCTGGTAGGGACTACAGTGAGCTTCTTCACGGGTTAGTGACATCATTAACCCTAAAATTTACATAAATCTTGCCCCCAGGAACACACAACAAAGGGGGTGAGATTATCATGACAGAATATGCTAATCAATGACTTGAAGATAGTTAACTCATAAATTCCTGTCTCATTCTACATGTTGTCACTTCTTCTTGAATCTCTCCATCATTGTCCGACTCCGGTTTGAAAGTAAAAGGCTGAACAGTTTCATTGCCCGTCTGCATGAGGTGATCAGAGCTGCTAACTGGAGTTCTTGAAGCTCCGCCCCGTGAGCAGCAGCTCATTTGCATTTAAAGGGACGCACAAAAACGGCACGTTTTTGCTCACCCTCAAAAAGTGACAATTTCATCATGCTATAAAAAATTATCTGTTGGGTATTTTGAGCTAAAACTTCACATACACACTCTGGGGACATCAGAGACTTATTTTACATCTTGTAAAAAGGGGCAATCAACCACCCCTTTAATGAATTTGTCTGTTGGTTTCTACCAGGAAGACAAAGAGAGTATCTAACTGAGGACACGTTTATACTACAACAATGTACTAAAAAAATACATTTTACTCTGCATACATTTTACATTTTACGCATACAAGCGATCCCTGTTCACAAGGATCCATGTAAACGACTAAAAACGTTGTATTCTGTTGCCAGGCCAGTAGATGGCGATGTTACTTTGTAAAGAAACACTACACGCCTATAGACTGAACACTTAGGGCCCTATTTTAACTGAGCTCATGGTCTGAAGCACATGGCGCAGGTGTACTTAGGGCGTGTTTGAATCCACTTTTGCTAGTTTAACGGCGGGAAAAATGGTGGGCGCTCCCGGCGCATGGTCCAAAAAGGTTGTCCCTCGTCTCTTAATGAGTCATGGGTGTGTTTTGGGCGTAACGTGCAATAAACCAATCAGAGTCTCATCTCCCATTCCCTTTAAAAGCCAGTTGTGCTCACGCCATGGTGGATTCACTATTTACATGTGAGCGGAAAGACTGAACGCTTCTCCAGAGAGGAATCTTTTTAAAATATTTTTAATATTTAAAAATGTGTATGCGCCTATAGGCACATATTACTAACGCGCCCTTTAAATAACACTAAAAATACTGCGCTATTGACTTTATAGCAACGCGCCAACAATGCTCCTGAACACACCTGGTTTTCAGACCAGCCCGCCCATGGGCGAACAGATGCGCCAGTGCATTTGCTATTTAAACAACGTGGCGCTGGACGTTAAAATGAAAACTGCGTCGGCTGAAACCAAGCGGCAACCTCCCCCAGTTTCTCTTGAAGCCAACACGGAAGTGACTTAAACTGCAATTCATCGACTGGCCGCTAGAGACAGGCTCCAAAAGGGAGCAGAATCTCATTGAGCTCCATGTTAAAATGCCCAACTTTACAGCAGAAAAAAACATGTTTACAGTCTGGTACAAATTGTGGTTTTGGTCTGTACAGCTAATTTTGCCCTTCATGACAACTGTGAGTTGGGTGAATTTTTTTATGACTCATTCGTTTAAATTATATTAAGCCTTAAACTTCTGCATAATTAAGGGCGTGGCCACTTGAGTGACAGGTGGATTGCCATTTGTCTGCTGTCTGTTAGTCATCACGTCACCTCAGCTCCAGCCACGTCCCGCCTCTTTGCCCATTTTCAGTTATCCGGGTGTGACGCGGTGCCAAGATGGCAACGGCCGACTTTGAAGCTTCAAAAACTCTCTTCAGAAACCTACAGGTGATGTCACGGACACTACGTCCATATTTTTTTACCGTCTATAGCTGAAACTAGCAAAAAACACTTGCGTCGCACCTGGTGTACACTGGGTGTATGATAGGGCCCCGTAATACGTATGTGCATGACGTCACCGTTTTCACAAATTCATATTTTTGTAGTTTACATGGAGAAAATAACGGTATTGTTTCAAAAAACTTGCACTTTGAAACATATTTTTAAAAGTTTGTGTTTTCAGGCTCCCAAAATGCCATTGTTGTGTAAATGAACAGCCAAAACGCATTATAACTTTTCAGTTTTTAGTTGAAAACGGTGTGTAAATGGCCCCTAAATGCCAGTGTGATCCCTGTAACCCAACTTTGTGCTGTATTTTTGGTTTATCCACAATGTCTAAAGGCAAGTCTTATCATTTCTATCAGAAAGAGGTCAGTGTCAGTGTTACCCTGGTCTCTTGAGGAATCAGTCACACCTGAGGTACATCAGGAGGAAATCAACTAAAGAAACCACTAAAACCAGGTGCTATTATCAGAGCTTGAGCCCTGTAAGAGCTTGCATAAGGCAGAAAGCCATTAGAAAAGTATGCTGGTGACATTTCTTGGCACTTTTGAAGTGAAATGTCCATTGAGTGGTGCTGAAAGTGTTTAATTTTCTCAGAAAAAGATGAATGTGAATGTGGCAACATTTTATTATGTTGGTTGTACATATCGAAGCAGTTCAGAAGTGAAATGTCTGGTGAGTGGAGCTAAAAGTTTAATGCTATATTGCGTTATTACATTTATTATGTCATTTTATCTTGCTTTTACAAGTCTACAAGAACTACTAAGAAACTATATATACAGAAAAATAGTATTATGTGAACATGAAGAATTGCCAGCACCTTTCCCAATTGTTTATCTAATGCAGGAAAAATGACTCGCACTACGTTGACATTTACTTCTGTTAATGAACACACAACGTTGTTTGCATAATGAATAGATAATAGCAGACTTGTGAATATGGAAAATGATCATTCCTCCTAGAGAATTATTTTAAAGAAATGGCTTTTAAATGCAGATCCAAATAAAACCTTTCCTCTGAACTTCATCTTAATTTGTATTCATTTTGTCCTGCATTATTCTACTTAAATAAAGAGAAGAGATCTAATTCCACACTTCTCACTGAGAGTCATGGAGACTCATGGGGTCTTACCCCAAATGCCAAAATCATAACCATTACAGTGATTTATTTATTTAACATACTTCACAGAAATATATGTTTCTATGTATGTCTCCAAGGGGTGTAACGGTACACAAAACTGACGGTTTTGGTACGGGTTCGGTACAGCAGGGGTGACAAAACTAAATATAAAATTGCTTTTTTAAATTTTTTTATTAAACAGTGGTTTACTGAACAAATTGTGTCTGTCCTTAAAGCTGCAGTCCGTAACTTTTTTTTGGTTAAAAATTATCCAAAATAAATTTTTTAACAAGTACACAACAAGCCAGTGTTCAAAACTATCCCCTTACCTTAGCCCCATTCACAGCGGTAAACTTGTAATAATGTGTTATAATTAGAGTGGTACTGGTGGATTTCCATGGGAAATTCAAGCATGTCTTTGCGTCATTACGTCACGTCTGTATACATAAAGAAAGAGTATGAGCATGTTCTTCAGCGGATCATTTATAGCCTTTTCTCACAGCAGCTGGAGTAATAAAACTTGTCATTTTGATGGCGGATTATAATCCAGAAAGGCCCAAATGACATCATCAGTGACAACTGGAAATTCACCCGTAGTCAAAAGCAAAAGATTAGACTGTACAGAAATTAAAATCTACAGGTAACGCTAATAAACACCAAATACACGTAGCCACGCAATGCTAATGCTGTTAACATTAACAATTTGAAAACAAAGTATAACAATGATAATAATTTGCACGGTTTGATGTTATACGAGCGATTGTTAGATTTAATCACCGTTGGTAGTGCGATTTATTGTAATGTTTTGTTCCCAAAAGTGGCAGACATGTTACTTACTTGTTCAGATGACATGTGACGGTGCGGTGAATGAATGACAGCCACACAAACTCCTCAAAACATTAGATTCATCCGCGCTGAGGAGCCGCGCCGACGCACAACTCACGTACAGATGATAACGCCGCAAATAACTGCAATTGCAGGTTTCAAACAGAGATGGCGACACAGAGGCAAAACTTACGTACTGCCGCTTTAAATTAATTCAATTCAATTCAATAACTAAAAGTTTCTTAAGGATAAAACATTATCTCCACTAATGCTGTAAACTAGGAGCCCTTACTTGCACATTACTATAATATGTGACCCTGGAGCACAAAACCAGTCATGCGTCTCACGGGTATATTTGTGGCAATAGCCAACAATACATTGTATGGGTCAAAATTGTCCATTTTTCTTTTATGCCAAAAATCATTAGGATATTAAGTAAAAATCATGTTGAAGATATTTTGTAAATTCCCTACCGCAAATTTATCAAAAATGTATTATTAGTAGTAATATGCATTGCTAAGGACTTCATTTGGACAACTTTAAAGGAGATTTTCTCAATATTTAGATTTTTTTGCACCCTCAGATTCCAGATTTTCAAATAGTTGTATCTCGGCCAAATATTGTCCTAACAAACCACACATCAATGGAAAGCTTATTTATTCAGCTTTCAGATGATGTATAAATCTCAACTTACCCTTATGACTGGTTGTGTGGTCCAGGATCACATATTAACAAAGCCCAAACTATTAGCCTAAATTCAGTTGCTATTTATTTTTAGATATAATAATCAACACTCAAAATAACACATTGTATGCAAACATGTAAGTTTTACATAAGGCAGTTTTTGCATTAACTTCTAAATCTAATTATAAAATTATGTTTTTACTCCAATTCGTTGTTGAAATATAATCATTTATACACAGTGGCTGTCATTTTCATGACAGATTTATTTAAACACACATTAAATAATCATTAACAGGTTAAGTAGAATATAATGAATATATAGGCTAATATAGTTCATATTCAGTGAAAGAGTTGATTTCTCTAGTGAACTAACAGCTGTGGACACTGAATGACTTCTGAGGTAAATGTGATGCTACGTGACATTGTTCACAAGAGTTTTCCACCGTTGAAACACTGATTGAGCGATTACACGACATATGATACATTTCAGTAAGTTGTAATGAATCCTCAACATACCTTTAGATGTTCATTCATGTTTATTCTTTGACTATGACGATCGCGTTCACTCGCGCGCCTATACAGAGATTTGTCATGTCACATTAAAGAGCGTCAAAACGGCATTTATTGTTTGAACTTTGTGATAAAATAGACAGAATACCTAATATGTTTGTGTGGGAACTCAGATTTGAAGTATGTTCTGTAAGTAAAACAAGCCTATGTTAACTGTTAAAGATTGCGTTCGGTACACACCTGTACCGGTTCGGTATGAATACGTGTACTGTAACGTTACTCCCCTAATGTCTCCTCCTACCTCAGATTTCTTTTCAGATGCATTGCCCATTGAAAATCAGGACTAAAGGCCCGTTCACACCAAGGACATATAACTATAACGATAACTATAAAGATATAGTTCTAAAAATCGTTCTAAATGTAAAAGAACAGCCACACCACAACTATAATGATAATGACACAGATAACTTATATCGTTGGAATCTCTTTCAGAACGACTTTTTTTTTTCAGCTGATGAACCATAAAAACAATGACAGCCAATCAGAATCCACCAGACTTTAATGAGTTTAAAGCATTTAGAGCGCCAGATGACAAAACTGCAGCGCTCGTTTATAATATAATTTATAACAGAGCGATACCATCCGCTGGTGCGGACACTAAATCAAATCAACATTTATTTTTATAGCACGTTTAAAAACAACACAAGTTGACCAAAGTGCTTTACACTCTCAACATTACAAAACAAACCAAAAAAAAAACAATTGACAATACATCCAATACATGTCACTTCTCTGACTCCAAGCCCCTATGAGCAGTTGTAAGCAAGAGAGAAGAGATGCGTTTTCAACACAGATTTAAAACATTCCAACGAGTCACAGGATCTAATATGCGGAGGAAGGCTATTCCAGAGGCGTGGCGCTGCCACAGAGAAAGCACGATCTCCTTTAGTCTATTTAGGAACACTCAAAAGGAGACTCTGTGACGATCTTAAAGGTTTAGCAGCACAGTGATGTTGTAACAGGCCTGAAATATACTCTGGAGCAAGACCATGTAAACCTTTAAAAACCATTAACAAGACCTTATATTGCACTCTAAAGTCAACAGGAAGCCAGTGCAGAGAGGCCAGCACCGGAGATATACTAGAGCATTTCCTCGTGCCAGTCAGCAGTCTGGCCGCGGCATTTTGCACCAACTGCAGCCGAGCAAACACATTTTTTGACATCCCCAGATATAAAGAATTGCAGTAATCCAGTCTGGATGAAATAAAAGCATGAATCACAATCTCCATATCTTTAAAAGTCAAAAAGCTCTTCAATTTGGCAATGCTCCTCAATTGAAAGAAACTACCTTTAACCACAGCATTAATCAAATTTTAGCTCAGAATCAAAAATCACCCCAAGGTTCCTCGCTTGCGTGGTGACATTAGTGGCTAAAGGGCCAAGGTGAAGTGTGAGCTTTCCGGCAAACTTCGAAGGACCAAAGATCACCACTTCTGATTTAGACTCATTAAGCTGCAAAAAACTAGATGCCATCCAGGCCTTTATTTCATCCAGGCAATCAAGCAAAGCTGTAAGTTTGGAGTCGCCATCAAAATTCAGAGGTAGATACAGCTGGGTGTCATCGGCATAACAATGATATGCCACATTATGTTTTTGACAGAATATTCCCAGTGGAAGCATATATAAGGAAAAAAGTACAGGGCCCAGACATGAACCCTGAGGAACCCCTGATACGACAGGCTGAGAGGATGAAATAGAATTCCCTAGATCCACAGCAAAGGTTCTTTCATGCAAGTAGGAGGAGAACCATTTTAGAGTATGCCCCCTGATACCTCCCCACTGACGCAAGCAGTTGAGAAGAATCCTGTGATCCACCGTATCAAATGCTGCGCTAAGATCGAGAAGCACTAAAACAACACAATTCCCAGCATCTACCGACATCAACAAGTCATTTGATACTTTAAGAAGGGCAGTTTCGGTGCTATGCCGAGACCTAAAACCAGATCGAAATTTATCTTAAAAATTTTGTTTTCATTTAAAAATGTTGAAAGTTCATTAAGAACTACCTTTTCCATTATTTTATCCATTAAAGGCAGTTTGGAAATTGGCCTATAATTGTTTAATCTGACAGGTCCAGACTTGGTTTTTTTAACAAAGGCTGCACCAAGGCGTGCTTAAAATAAGATGGAACCAGCCCATCTAAAAAACTCTGATTCACTATAGACGTGACTGAAGAACCCACCACATCCCAGACCTGAATTAACAGGCGCTGTGGAATAACAGAACAGTAGGCTGGTTTCAAGTGCTGAATAATTTTTAGCAGATAAGAAGGTGTAACAGGCTCAAACATAGCTAATTGGCCAGCATTCATCAAGTCAGGAAGGGCTAAGGGATAGCCAGGGTCCGGGACAGGAATGGTGATACTAGCTCTAATAGTAGAGAGCTTATCCATAAAAATTTTAAAAAAGTTTTCACAGGCTCTCCCAGAATTATCAACAACAGTTGGATAAACAGGATTCAAAACAGTATTTATTACACGGAATAAGACTTTCGGACTGTGATGGTTCTTTGCGATTAGGTCAGAGAAATATTGCGCCTTAGAAGATTTAATAAACTGCTGATAAGTGGCCATACAATCGCTTGGAGCTTGTCTTTTTTCCATTTCCTCTCTGCTTGTCTCCATTTTCGCCTAATTAACTGACTCTCTGCATTAATCCAGGGCTGGGATACAGCTTTAGATTTTACCTTTCTAAGGGGAGCTATACCATCCAATATAATGTTACACTGTGTTAAAATCGGCCACCAACTCCTCTAAACCCAGACTAGATAAAGTTAGATCAATGGCTAGTGGCTGCGTAAGAGAATTAAACGCCTCAGAAAACTTAGAGGCCACCAGAGCATTAATGGGCCTGGCACGACGATTAACTGAATTAGGGCCTATAGTAAGCTCAGCGAGCCTCACATTAAAAATAATAAAAAACATGGTCTGAGAGCCCAATGTTTTCTATCGCCAGCTCACACACTGGAACCCCCACTGGTTATCGTTATGCATTGTAAATCCAATTAAGTTGGCAAAACTCAAAACATTTTTGATAATATAACATGTATGGTCTGTCTCCTATGTTGCATTGTGTTTTCGGTTCAGTCCTGTGACCTCGTTTTTCCTGATTTGTCATAATTAGTCATTCCATTCACCTGTTGTCCATTAATTATCTCATTAATTCCTTTGTTTGTGCTCTGTACTTAAGCCCATTAAGACTTTTGTTATTAATGATCCTGTTTCCCATTCTTCATCATCTCCGTGTGCTTTTATCAGCACGTTAAGTGACAGGTAATCAGTTACATAATTGTTTTTAAGTTAAAGCTACACTATGCATATTTTCGCCGCTAGGGGGCGCTAACCCTTTTCAAAACAATAACAAAGGCGTAGATTGATGACGCAGTGAATGAGTGTGGAATCATGGAACTTGTCGTCATACCGATGGATCTTATAATGTTTACAAGAAATAATGTTTATGGATGAGTGAATGCATTCATGTTTTTTAACATGACTGTGGTATGAAGCAGGGCGCTATTACTAATAAGAGACAGATGTCAGCGCCACACGCGAATCCCGGGGAATATAAAGAAATGAGGGCATTTCATTCTACCAAACTACCCGCGAGTGCTGAATTACTACTCCTACAGGTCAGTTTATTTGACCAATTAACATTGTGAGGAAACGCAATGCTGTTTCACTTGGTCTCCACTATCTAAACTGCATTTGAGTGTGTTGAGAGTTATAATGTTATTCTGTGTGTTAGTTTGTTGGCTGTATGAGACTAGCAGTAAGCTACATCATACTGCTGATATTCTAATATTTCATCGTGTTTAGCTACATTGATTCGTTTTATGTACATTTGCTTACCTGTCTAATAAAGCACATGAGTGGCATCTCTGTCAAGTCGAAGTTTGTTGCGAAGCTCTCGCCATCTGGAAAACGCCACGTCGATACTGGTCCTCTTTTGATTTCTCATTTTGTTCCAAAGTCAGCTTGCCATGGTCCATAATGTTTGAACGAAACTACAACAGCTGCCGCTAGACGTTACGCAGTCATCCACGTCTGTTGCCATGTTTTCTACGGCAGTAAAAGCGGAAACCGAGGGTAACGCGGACATTGACATGCGACTCCCTCACATGTTCCGGTTCCTTGGTTAAAAATCACAATTTTCTCATGATTTACAAATAGTTGGAAACATTTGGGATATTGTACTCAACTGAACAAAATATATTACACTGGCCTAGTGGTTTTTGGATATTTTACTGCAAAAATCTTGCATCTTTAAGAAACTCAAAGTAGCTTATAAGTAAGAAGAATTGGCATATTTTAATTTTGTACATTTCAATCGCTCTTAACTTGAACATTTTGAGTAAATTAATTCATACATTTAACTTATAATTATCATGTAATCTCAATTTAAATATTTTTAGTAGTGATTGTATAAAATCCGATTAATTTCTATGAACCAGTTCTTTTGGACAGTTCGTTTCAATGAACCGGTTCAAAAACCAATTCATCGGTTCCTTACGTCATCACCTTACAACAACTCAGTGTCATGTTATATCAATAAAACATTCAAATAAAATAATCTGTGTCAACGCATATCGAATCATTCAAATAAAAAGCTATTTGTGAACACATATTGCTGATTGTTGCCTTTCGTTTACTTAAGTTAATGGTGTTTGTGGTCACAGTTTCATTCACGGATCCTTTATGTCGAATATGACTGACCAATATTGAGTATCTTACATCTTGGATAAGATTCCTAAAAGTTTCGTACCTACAGCACACATTACAGACATGCATAAACGCAGATATGTCTAAAGTATATAGAAAGAATAAACCAGTCTCATAAATTCCTTGATTTCGCTTATCAACTTAAAATATAATCTGAATTAAAATTTATTGACATCTCTCGACAGAAAGTTTTTTGCAGGTTTTAATAAAATGTTATTTAGTCATAATAAGCATATTTCCAGTACATGCATTATATCACCAACACGCTCATCAGAATCCTCTGCAAACTTCGACAGTTGGTTAAACTGGCTCATTCGGTTCTTTTTGAGTCGGACGTGCTACTTCGGCTTGTTCGTCTTGCGTCATCAACCAGGAACTAAAGTTTGATTAATGGACCGGTTACTTCCTATGAACCGGCTCAAAAGAACGATTCACTCAAGAACCGAACATCAATTTTTAGTAGTGGAAATTTAGCTAGCTATAACACATATGCTTTGTTTCAGGTAAATTTAAGTTTGTCTAAATTAAAAGAAACCAGTTCATAGAACTCAAAACAATGAAACAATTCAGATTACTTAAAATGTGTCAGTTTCATGAACTCAAAAGAAAAAGAAAGTTCTAAAAACTCATAAAAGTTAATTTGATTGAACTAATTTGTTTAATTTGAGTTTGCCCTACTCAAACCAATTAATTATTTTGAGCGTTAGGGTTTACATCTTTACAGTTATCGTTCTTGCTGTGAACGGGCCTTTACTCCCTGAATAAATCCAAACCTTGCGATGGTCACTGAGCCACTGGCTGTGGGGCAAAATCACTCAAACCACAAGGTCAGTTTAGTGAGGCTGAAAGCGGCTGCACCTCCACCTTGGAATCTCTGAAGAGGAAATTATTTTCTGCTGAGCACAAGTCAGTACATCTTAAAGGACAAGACACTGGCTGCACTCAAAAAAACAAGCTGTTGAACGAACTTAATTAAATTAAGGAAAACTTTTCCACGAAATTGAATTACGTTTTTCCAACAAAATCTAATTGGTTTGAAATTATTTGTTGTAATCTTGTTGTGTGAACTTAAATTCATTTAGTCAACACTACTAAAAAAAATCATGTCATTCCTACTAGATAAAGAGGGGTAGAACTGATGACCATATTTAGACTGTGGGAACTGTGTCAAACTAATTTATTTTCTTTATTTCTATAACAACTAATAGTCAACGCAACACTTGTTCATATGCTAAGTGTAACATCTGTAGCATGCAAGTAATGATCCAGTAAAAAAATTACTCATCACTGGCATTAGCACAGTTACAGCTCATTAAGAACAGCATAGCCTAACCACAAGGTCTACACTTCACGATAATGCTAACCTCAAAAATCGACACAACATAACACAACTTTTAAATGTCAAATATAACATCAAACTTTAACAGGTCTTTCCCTTTAATAAAAAACACATTAAACAGCACTTAATTTCAGCATTTACTATCCTGATCAATCCCTATGCAAAGCATGCTGGGAACGCTATAGTGTGATGATATTGTATTGCAATAGAGGTAGCACATCAAAGTTAATACCGAATCAAAACTAGTTAGCACATCATTTGTAATAGAAAGAATTTAATGACAATATCTGGTTATGGTTACACTTAAAATAGTTACAAAATAGATGATAAAAACGTATACCATTAATCGTACCCAGCATGAATAGAATGTTACCTGAGGGATAGAAAGAGAGAGAGAGGAAGTGTAGAGAGAAAGAGACAAAGAAAAGAAGAGAGCAAAGAAGAGAAGAGCCAAAGAGCAGGCCCCAAGAAGAGAGAGAGCATAACAGAGAATAACAGAGCCAGAGCAACAGTTACAATCTTATTTTATCCCTTCCTTGACCATGTGACTGAAACCCAAATGTGAGACATTCAAACTGACCAATCAGATAATTACATCTTCCCCCACTGTAAAGGTGTGACACACATTTTGGCCTACAGGCCTATCAACATCTCTTTGTCTTTAGGAATTCCAAATGGCCCTTGTGATGAGAAAGATGGGGGTTGAAACAATAAAGCAAATGTCTTTGTTCAATTTCAAATATCTTTGCTGATTTTCAATCCTACACTACGACACCAGAATTATCAGGAAGGCGAGAAACATCACCGCTGACCCCTACCACCCAGCACATCACCTGTTCACTCTTCTGCCATCAGGGAAGAGGTACAGAAGCATCACCAGCAGAACATCACGCTTCAGAGATAGCACCTGCCTCCAAGCCATACGATATTTAAACATGGCTTAACGTTTGAATGTTAAGAATGTCACTGCACTAGGGACATTCGTATTCGCCATTTGCATTATGAGTTCTGGCTTGTGCCTCTTGCACTAAGCACCTTATGGACTGGTCCATAACCCGTTGACACACCTAATGTGCAATATGTGTTGTTTATGTCTATGCATTTGATATCATTGGGTGGTATATGTGAGGTATATGTGTGGAATGTGCTGTTGTGTCAGTGCATTGTTGTTAATTATGTGGTATATGTGAGCATATCAAGACAAATTCCTATCGACTGTATTGTTGAAATGGCTAAAAAAACTTTGAACATAGGTTGCTTTTAAAAGGTGAACTAACTTCTGACTAAATCATTAACTATAGTTAGTTATTCAGTCAGAAGCTAGGTCAACTTTTAAAAGTAACCCATTTATTACTTCTCTTCCTTTAAGACCAAATAACTGTGATTTCTTATCAATAGGAAGAGAATTACAATAATATGAATGTTCCAAGTGCCCAACCAAAGGGAACACTGATCACCATAATGGTGATTTTTTTTTTTTTTTTGCTTTACAAAATGGCACTCAAACCGAACAATTAATCTTAACTTGGGTTTTCTAAGTAAAAAAGGCATAGTATGTGAATAGTACATATTACTAGATTTTTACAATTAAGTTAAGACATTAAGTAAAGTTAGTTCGAATCACTGTTGGATTTTACAGTGTGGGTCTGTCTCTATTTTGAACTGTGATGCCATTTTTGGCATGCATGTTTGATCTGGGGTGCGCCCTGGAGATTCAAGCCACACAGGAGATGTGGCTGTCGAAAAATTGGCACTCCATGAGCAACCTAATCCCTTAAAGTTGCAGAATGCTGCAATGATGCCTATGCCAGTGAACTAAGGGAGAAGACTCTGATTTACCTCGTAAAGGACCCCCGCATCACACAGAGCAAATTCAACCGGAGGTGTCTTGCACAAGCAGCAGGCGCTGGAAGAGTGGCGGAAGAGGTTTGTGTTAATTACAGACAAGCTCCTGTCCATAAGGTCAGGCGGTGTCATACCAGCCAGGGATATTGGGAATCAGATGGTGGGCTTTGAAAATAGCTGGGTTACCAAAAAGGCCCATCCAGTGAGTGACAGAATGGTTGGGTTTACTTACATTGCATTCAGTGTACACATTTTATCAGTTCTTGCTCTCCCTGGGATTCGAACACGACTACAGGAAGGCACACTGACTCCCAGCATTTATTCAGATTGCCTTCAGAACATTATATTTGGTGGTTCATTTCAAGTAAAGCAACAACATCCCGGTTGGCTCACCTGTCTCTTCTTTATGACTAAAGAATGGTGTTCTGTACTTTGTGGCTCTCTAGTGAGGTCCTACTCATTGTGGACTATGCCATTAGGTATCCAGGGACGCTTCCCCTCAGAAAAGCAAACTCCCAAAACATTGCATATGTATCCCAAGGACATCCTGAATGACCAGAGCCTGTTTTCTGCACACCTCAGTCTATAACATGTAAAGAGATTTAACCCTCTGGTCTTCTTCGTTTAGCGGTCAAACTTGGCTTCTTTGAGGTCAAAAGTGACCGAAGCCTTAAAATGTAACTTTTTTCCCCCCAGGAAAACCAATGTAATATATTTTTGTTCAATAATATTTTTTGATTATTATTTAGAATCTTGAGGGTATTTTATGATACTATGCAATATTTATACAATTTTTATTAGCTTTTTTTCCCATTAAAAATAATACACATTTTTTTACTAATTTATTTTTAAGCAGTATTCCATGTTAAAATAGAGACAAGGTATTTAAAATCCAATTTTTTGAAGGTAGATTAGTGCCATCTGGTGGGAGTAAAAAAAGAAAAACTTATGTAATGCTATGTTGTTACCATTAGATTCCTATATAGTTCTATATAAAATGGCTTATAAATTCTTTAGAGTTTTTAGACATAAATACTTATTTTTATTAAATTGTGGATTTGGACATTCAAACCTGAACAGAAAGGAGAACATTTTGTTACACATAACATCAAAATTCAACAGGTTATGTTTTATCAGAGTTTAATAAATCTGGGTCTGATCTGATTTTAATCTCTTATTTGAGACTTTTGGCTCAATTTTACCATATTGTTACAGCCACACCAGTTCATTTGTGTGCGTATAATATTGTGGTTTGTGTGTTTGTCTGTGAGTGTGTGTGTGTGTGTGTGTCTGTTTTGCACTCTTGATGTTTTAGAGTGTAACCTCTTCCTTGCTGTGGCTGAATTATTGATTTTATTTCACACATTTGCAAAAACGTGCTCTGTTATAGTCGCGCTAGTTCATATGTGTGAGTGGGGGGGATGGTTTTGTCTATTTTGCACTCTTGTTATTTTAGAGTGTCACCCCTTCATTGCTGTGCACTTTTTTTCTGCATCATGGCTGCTTTGTAGTTTGTATCACCAAAAGATTCCCTGAGTTTTTGTATTTTTGCGTATTTCCCATTCATTTCCTATGTCGGTCATTTTTGACTGCGAAGGAGCCAAGTGTGACTATTTTTTTCCGACCCTTTAACATATCCGAATCATCTCCATGATTTTTTTGTGTTCACATAGATAATGTGACAAAAGTCACCAAGTGTCATCCTATTCCGATGAAGCAAAAAAAAAATTGACCAGAGGGTTAACCAAACTCTTAAAAGGATTCATGGATCCTTTCTCAGTACACTCAGGCATCAACATTTACCATCTAGTCTTGATAAATGATGGTAAACAAATTTGTCTTGCTGTCCTTGACTGAAGGGCTTGGTCTCGAGCTCAAGTAATTCGGTATTGAATAGAGTAAAGGTAGCTTAGAATAGAAATGAGATGGTGGAGCAGTGGCTCTCAAGATCCACTTTCCAGCAGTTTATCTCCCAACGTGGGCTGCATTTAACTTGCAAACTTTCATAAGCACTTCCCCACCACTATTTTGAAGTGCGTTCTACTTCATCAAATGGGCGAGGGAAGTTTATTTGGACAGACCCTCAACCCCTTGATTTTGACAGAGGGAGTGAGTCCACTCATATGTACACTTCAGGCAGATCCGTAGACCACAATGCAACATGATTGTGATGTCACAATAGCAACTCGTACGGCTGGATCAATAGCAGATTCCAAGTGATCAAGGGCTTAGGGTGTTGCATTTAAACCCATTGCCAGTAGTGGGCACTTGTGCATTTAAACCCATTGCCAGTAGTGGGCACTTGTGCATTTAAACCCATTGCCAGCAGTGGGCACTTGTGCATTTAAACCCATTGCCAGTAGTGGGCACTTGTGCATTTAAACCCATTGCCAGTAGAGGGAGCTTGTGCAAAGTAAGCAATGACATAGGGTAAAAGGGGCTAAAGGCACACCTCAAGAAAAATTTGCTTTTCACTACTCCCATAGTGTATGATTGCAGAAAAATATATATATGTGTTTGTATTGAACATTTATGGAGCAACAGATTTTGTGTGAAAATAAGTCATAAAAGTGGTTTATTTTGTTTAAAAACCTTATAAATGTGTGAGGTGGCGAGGGGGGCCTTTTACCCCACAGACACACGGGGCAAAACACATAAATACTTCAGCTAAAATGTTTTTAATAATATCTAAGTTAATACTTCTTCAAAATAATCACTTTAGCAAAGTTTGCACTATTTTCTGCTTATTATGATAAATAAAATTCATTTGTGATCAATAAATATACTGTCATTAAAATGTTAATATAAAAATATTTTAAAAATACAAACAAAATTATTTTGAAAAAAGTAAAGATTCTGAAAGCATTGAATGAGATCCCATAATAATTCAATATAGATTTACAGTAGTAACAATACATCATATTTTATTATATAAAAATGATTACTATCATATTTTTTAAATATGACAGTAATACATGATATTTACAATCTGAATCTAACCATGTCAACAAATGGAAAAGTCATCCAGCTGCTTATTATCATATTAATTATTGTGCCTTTTACCCCAAATACCATACTTTTACATATTCTTCCGTTATTGAAAACTGTTGCTTTAATTAGCTTGTCTCAAAATATAGTACATAATTTTAATGATTTTCATTTGCTACTTAAATCTACAACATTTAAAAAACAATCAAATATTAGATCAAATTAGCACAGAATCAAGGATCAGACAAATTTCCACGTGCATCTTGAAAAGCGGATGTTTTTGGAAAGTGCTGAGGCAAGTTTGTGCCATCTAGTGGTTTAGAGGAGAATAAAATCAAAGGCGCCTTTTACCCTGCAGCGCCTTTAGCCCCGCTGTGCCCTACCTCCGAGTGAACGAGACGAAGGGAAGGACATAAAAAAAGTGGAATTAAGCTGGATGCACACTGTCCGATTTTGGCCATAATTTGGCCGTCTGAGACAAATTTTGTGAATTTTATGATTCCTCTGATCCTTGACCTTTAATCGCTCATTTGACATGTTTGCCGACCACCGATTAATGACCATTGCGGTCATATTTGCCAGATTAAATTCTGGCAGTGTCAGAAGTTTTGAGGCACAGTCCTGCAGTGTGCTTCTACAACAACCGTTCAATCAAAAATCCTGCATGTCAATGCAGCTCACAGCCACCGAATGTGTCACGGATTTATGATGTAAAACTCTGGACGACTCTTTTTGCGTGCATCCATTTTTAACGCGTCTTAACTGCTGTATAGTCTGATAAGCAACAGTCATAAATGACTATAATAAATCGTACAGTGATCGTAGCCTCTGTTTAAACTCACCAGCCTGCAGCTTTCTAGTAATCCTAAAGACCTTGAATAGCTTGTTCAGGTGTGTTTTATATGGGGTGGTGGAGCTAAACTCTGCAGGAAAGTGGAGCCGTTTCTCAGTATGTGTTCTTGTCTGTACTTGTGTTCTTGTGTACTGTTACAATTCAAAGTTCACAAATACAAGTACAGTTCAAATCCCCGGATGTGTTCTTGATCCGCCCCTTTTATCGAGGATACATCGAGAGGTGACTTGTGCGGACTTGAGACAGCCAGGTATCCCAGAATGCATCTCGCACCAACCAGCAAGCGTCAATGGTGGAGGAGAATACCCGCATAATTTAAAAATACTACTGTTATTGTGTCACAAAATATAGTTTTAAGAGTTTTTCAGGTGAGAATGTAGTTGTTTAAAGCTCAAATCTGTGGTTTATTGATAAAGATAGCGGCTATTTGAAAATTTGATCTGATGTTTTAGGAGTTGTGAGAACCAGTCGATTAGCAGGCGCTCAGCGCTTATTAACCCTGTCGAGAGCAGCCCTTCCTTGGCTAGTCTTTCTGGCGTTTGCTGCTGGCTCTAATGTCTCTGTAGTGGTTAAACATGAGATATAATTTGTCTTGTGTATATATACACTATATTGTCAAAAGTTTTGGGACGCCTGCCTTTACATGCACATGAACTTTAATGACATCCCATTCTTAATCCGTAGGGTTTAATATGGAGTTGGCCCACCCTTTGCAGCTATAACAGCTTCAACTCTTCTGGGAAGGCTTTCCACAAGGTTTAGGAGTGTGTTTATGGAAATTTTTGACCATTCTTCTAGAAGCGCATTTGTGAGGTCAGGCACTGATGTTGGACGAGAAGGCCTGGCTCGCAGTCTCCGCTCTAATTCATCCTAAAGGTGTTCTATCGGGTTGAGGTCAGGACTCTGTGCAGGCCATTCAAGTTCCTCCACACCAAACTCGCTCATCCATGTCTTTATGGACCTTGCTTTGTGCACTGGTGCGCAGTCATGTTGGAACAGGAAGGGGCCATTCCCAAACTGTTCCCACAAAGTTGGGAGCATGAAATTGTCCAAAATGTCTTGGTATGCTGAAGCATTAAGAGTTCCTTTCACTGGAACTAAGGGGCCGAGCCCTGAAAAACAACCCCACACCATAATACCCCCTCCACCAAACTTTACACTTGGCACAATGCAATCAGGCAAGTACCGTTCTCCTGGCAACCGCCAAACCCAGACTCATCCATGGGATTGCCAGACAGAGAAGCGTGATTGGTCACTCCAGAGAACACATCTCCACTGCTCTAGAGTCCAGTGGCGGCGTGCTTTACCCCACTGCATCCCATGCTTTGCATTGCACTTGGTGATGTAAGGCTTGGATGAGCTGCTCGGCCATGGAAACCCATTCCATGAAGCTCTCTACGCACTGTTCTTGAGCTAATCTGAAGGCCACAGAAGTTTGGAGGTCTGTAGCTATTGACTCTGCTGACCCCACTCTGTGATTTTACGTGGCCTACCACTTCGTGGCTGAGTTGCTGTTGTTCCCAGTTGCTTCCACTTTGTTATAATACCACTAACAGTTGAGCATGGAATATTTAGTAGTGAGGAAATGTCAGGAATGGACTTATTGCACAGGTGGCAACCTATCACGGTACCACGCTTGAGTTCACTGAGCTCCTGAGAGCAACCCATTCTTTCACAAATGTTTGTAGAAGCGTCTGCATGCCTAGTGCTTGATTTATACACCTGTGGCCATGAAAGTGAATGGAACACTTGAATTCAATGATTTGTAGGGGTGTGTGTGTGTATATACACTCACCTAAAGGATTATTAGGAACACCATACTAATACTGTGTTTGACCCCCTTTCGCCTTCAGAACTGCCTTAATTCTACGTGGCATTGATTCAACAAGGTGCTGAAAGCATTCTTTAGAAATGTTGGCCCATATTGATAGGATAGCATCTTGCAGTTGATGGAGATTTGTGGGATGCACATCCAGGGCACGAAGCTCCCGTTCCACCACATCCCAAAGATGCTCTATTGGGTTGAGATCTGGTGACTGTGGGGGCCATTTTAGTACAGTGAACTCATTGTCATGTTCAAGAAACCAATTTGAAATGATTCGAGCTTTGTGACATGGTGCATTATCCTGCTGGAAGTAGCCATCAGAGGATGGGTACATGGTGGTCATAAAGGGATGGACATGGTCAGAAACAATGCTCAGGTAGGCCGTGGCATTTAAACGATGCCCATTTGGCACTAAGGGGCCTAAAGTGTGCCAAGAAAACATCCCCCACACCATTACACCACCACCACCAGCCTGCACAGTGGTAACAAGGCATGATGGATCCATGTTCTCATTCTGTTTACGCCAAATTCTGACTCTACCATCTGAATGTCTCAACAGAAATCGAGACTCATCAGACCAGGCAACATTTTTCCAGTCTTCAACTGTCCAATTTTGGTGAGCTCGTGCAAATTGTAGCCTCTTTTTCCTATTTGTAGTGGAGATGAGTGGTACCCGGTGGGGTCTTCTGCTGTTGTAGCCCATCCGCCTCAAGGTTGTGCGTGTTGTGGCTTCACAAATGCTTTGCTGCATACCTCGGTTGTAACGAGTGGTTATTTCAGTCAAAGTTGCTCTTCTATCAGCTTGAATCAGTCGGCCCATTCTCCTCTGACCTCTAGCATCAACAAGGCATTTTCGCCCACAGGACTGCCGCATACTGGATGTTTTTCCCTTTTCACACCATTCTTTGTAAACTCTAGAAATGGTTGTGCATGAAAATCCCAGTAACTGAGCAGATTGTGAAATACTCAGACCAGCCCGTCTGGCACCAACAACCATGCCACGCTCAAAATTGCTTAAATCACCTTTCTTTCCCATTCTGACATTCAGTTTGGAGTTCAGGAGATTGTCTTGACCAGGACCACACCCCTAAATGCATTGAAGCAACTGCCATGTGATTGGTTGATTAGATAATTGCATTAATGAGAAATTGAACAGGTGTTCCTAATAATCCTTTAGGTGAGTGTATATATATATATATAATATATAATGGGTGATCTTTGTTTCATGAATCTATCATTTGTTCCCAGGCAAATCGTTTTGGCTGAGGGCAAAGTGTTTCAAAACTTTTTATATATAGGCTACTTAACTTTACTTTTCTAGCCTACTAGAGCGCTGACTTTGTACGTTTGACTGAATTGTTTGCATATACTTTTATAATGGCTATTATTGATCATTAAAATTTACATTTAACAAAAAGAGACAGGGTTGTGTTCTATGTCATATTTCATTTTATTACAGTGAAGATAATCAGAGCACATATGCACGTATTGCCTGAAGCACATATTAATATGTTTAATATTTTTAAAATGCAAACAAAAAGAGGCAGGGGTTGTGTTTTATATTTCGTTTTGTTATAAATATGTATGCAGTGGAGATAAATGGATGCTTTGCCTGAACCACATTTGTGTGGCTATTAATATGTTTACGATTTTTTTAAATGAAAATGAAAAGAGGCAGAGTGGTCTTTTATAACATATTTTGTTATATTTTTGTTGCCTAAAATATACACACAGAGATAACCGGAGTAGCCAGAGCGAGCTGAGTGACATTATCAAGAACACTGTTGTTCTTGTGTCCTCCCGTCTTCGGGAGTTCGTTCTCCTGAGTCGAACTTGGCAAGTCTGAACTTTGCATACTTGGTATTGAGAAATGGCCTGGATCTGGATCCAGGAGCTGCCCAACCCAGTGGTGGAGGGATGTTGTAAAAGTTGTCAATGACGCAGTTCAATTACTGCTGCTTTAATTATATAAGCTCAATATGATGATTGAGCTCAAGACTGAATAATTAGGCTTCTCCCAAACTGCATTTAGAACTGATTTCAGGCACAGAATTGGATAGTGACAACAGTGATAGTGATTGGATTTTCGACTGTATGCAGCAGCGAGTGAAAGTAAGTTTCTTTTGTCTGATGCGACAAATGCATCAAGCAGCTGTGAGCAAAATAATGCAGGAGTAGGACAGGATCTTGCAGGAGCGGGTTTACGTGATGAATTTACTCTACAAACACTTCAAATCTTGTTATTTTTAATGCAAAATGACACCCATGCTTACAACTATCCTTGTCTTTTAGACAGCATAATCTTAACGCTAGTGATAAAACTCAAAGCCAGATCTTTACCCTGCTTTTCTGACATGCAAATGGAAGTAGTCAGAGGTGTTTCTCTATCACAACCACTACCCTCGATGATTACCAGTGCATGGCAGGAGATTCAGAAAGGACGATTACCCCATGCCGGCTGACCCAGCCCTGTGCTACCCACCATCTAAGCACCTTCACAAGGACGGCTCTGCGGTGCCGCTGGGATCTGCTTTGGGTCCTGCGCTGGGCTAAAGCATGAGAGATTGAGTGGATCGGATCGTGTCCCCTCCCCTCCATCTGCTCTACAGAGCCGCTGTCAGACTGTGCCCAGTAATGAAGGGTGTCATGAAGGTTACACACATCTACGGCTCTGGACCTCCTCCTGTTTACCCCTCCATACGCATCACCAGAGAGAAGCAGAAGAACCTTTGATAAGTCCAACAGCTGCTCAAATAATCTTCGTGCCTTTCTAAGTATTGACTAGAAATGTTTGCTGCTGTAGATCACGGCATGGTGTAGTTTTCATACATTCAGTGGAATGGCATATGAATTCTTATCAACATTATTACTTTGCATAAATGCATGCATGTAAAATATTTAATCCGTCAATTGTACTAAATCAAATTAATTGCAATTAATCACATATATCAATATTTACTGAGAAGAGTAATCACATAAATAATCACAGTAAGCAATTCTTCCATCATTTAACTTTATTAGCCTAATGCTGTTTACGTTTCAATTGCTGCATTATTATATAATAATTCATAATGTGTGGCATGTGCATGTATAATGACTGCTTTCCATTTTAAATTTAGAGTCAGAACTATTCATTTTTTCTTTGCTTTTAACAACTTGGTTGTTATGTAATGCAGAACTTATTTGTAATGAATATCTTATGTGTACAGTATATGTGACCCTGGAGCACAAAACCAGTCATGCGTCTCACGGGTATATTTGTGGTAATAGCCAACAATACATTGTATGGGTTAAAATGATCCATTTTTCTTTTATGCCAAAAATCATTAGGATATTAAGATCATGTTCCATGAAGATATTTTGTAAATGTCTTACTGTAAATATATCAAAACTTTATTATTATTATTAGTAGTAATGGCTAAGGACTTCATTTGGACAACTTTAAAGGTGATTTTCTCAATATTTAGATTTTTTTGCACCCTCAGATTCCAGATTTTCAATAGTTGTATCTCGGCCAGATATTGTCATATCCTAACAAACCACACATCAATGGAAAGCTTATCAGCTTTCAGATGATGTATAAATCAATTTTAAAAAAATGACCCTTATGACTGGTTTTGTGGTCACATATTATAAATAAGAATAATCCAATGAGATGAAGTGCCTACTACACTGGCATTGCCACTTGCTTATATTTTGGTGAATTTCCAGCAAAAATAACAATATTGTGATGAATATATTACTGTTATAAAAAAATGACATTCACTTATTAGTTGTGGCGAATCTTGTTTAAACATTCTAGTCAGTCTCAAGAACAAACAAGAGAGTTAATTCTAGAAGGCCTCGGCACTGACACAGCATACAGAGTGAGCTCTGATTGGACGGTGTTGCTGTGCAATATGTGATGCTTTATGGCTCAAAGAATCCAATTCTAATCCAGAGCAAACAACAACAGTAAAACATCCACTGAAAAACCCTGATGTACCCAGATGGTGCTGGGCATCAAAATAATCCATCACTTCTTCTGTGGAAATGACAGTCTGCTTGTGTGTAAAACGGAAATATTGACACAGCTTATTGAGATCCACCAAACTTGTTTTTCTGCTGTTATGTGATGAAATAATGTAGCTATAATTCATGTTACCTCACATGTGTTGATTCTGTCAGTTTTGTTTGAAATTGAAGGGTCACTTAAAGGGGACCTATTATGTAAAATTCACTTTTATGTCATGTTTGAACATAAATGTGTGTCGGCAGTGTGTGTATGCAACCACCCTATAATGGTAAAAATCCACCCACTCCTTTTTTTAAATCCTCATAAATCATAAGCAGTGTCTCAGAACAAGCCGCAATGTGACTGCACATGTGTTTAGGCCCCGCCCATGACTGCTGACAGACTCCGCCCTATTAGCATAGACCCCGCCCACAGTGAGCTGTACACAGTCCGCCATGTTTATCTCCTCTCCAGAGCATTTAACAGCAGCATTCAAGTAAGAAATGTGTTCTTATTAAAGCTACTAAAGTTATTCAGTCGAGAGTTTAAGCGCAATAAGACGTGAAAGAGAACTTAGTTTAATACTCACGGGACGCTCCGTCTGACACACAGCTTTCTGTGCGCTTGCTTCGGGTGTGTGCGCTCAGAAAACCATATATCAGAAGTTTAGACTGATATGGCTTTAAAACACATGCAGATAATAAACTTTCATGATGATGAAGAACTGCAATGTCACGTGAGCGCGATAGAGCTGTACAGGCTCCGCCCTCTTCTGTAAAGGGGGCGGAGCAGCAGCTCATTTGTATTTAAAGATACATGCATGAAAACAGCATGTTTTTCCTTCCACTCAAAAATGACACCTGAGACTTCTATGACATCTTGTAAAAAGGGGCATAATAGGTCCCCTTTAAGCTCACTTACAGTATAGTGCTTGTCAAGGTTATTTCACTCTCTCTGACTCATAGAATTAAGCAGTTTGTGCTTTTAAAACATGTAATATGTAAAAATAGTAAAAGTGCTTTGCTTCCAAAGAGGTCTGATGCTGGGAGAAAGCTAGTATCCTGTTGCGTTCCCATTCATCTCCATGGCATTTGCTCAGCTGGTGAATGCTATCCTGAACGTACATTAAACGACCCACATGTTGCCATATTTGCTCATGGCTTTTGCTCAAGTTTTCAGTTCAGAAAGTTTACCTTTAGAAGCAATGGAAAAATTACATTTTCATGATGTGACCTCTGAGTTATGACAATTATATCAGAAGTTCTTTCACCCACCATGTTCATTAAAGGGTACATGACACACACAGTTTCTGCCAGTCTCATGTTAATCTTGAGTATCTATAGAGTAGTATTGATCCTTCATATCTCCCAAGAGTCTTTAGTTTATCATATTTATAAAAGACAGATACGCTGTACCGATTCTTTCTGAAAACAGCCGAGCTCATGCAGGCGTGCAGTGGGCGGAGCTAAAGAGTCACGAGCACACACACAAACACACACACACACACACACACACACACAAATCCCTTGATAACGTTCGATTCACTATACGTTGGTGTTGTTCACATTATATGCACTGACGTGCCGATTGCCAACAAAACACACACATTTGATGCAGTTTCACTCACCGCCTGCGGTTTTCACTCATGACTGGGAACAAACACACACACACTTGCAGAACTCCAGAAACACAAACTGCATCGACTGTTCCCTTAACGCTGGGTTATTTGTGAAGCTGAACAAGGTGATCTTTCCCTCACACCAGAAACACACTTCTTTAGTGGCATTGTTGATTTCATGTCTAAACACACAATGCCAGCGCCGCCGACGGCTCCCGTAACCCGAACGAAGCTCGTTGATGGACGCGCTCTTGCGCTCGCTCTGGTTGATGTGTGTGTGTGTGCGCTCATCCGGGAGAAGTGCACATACAAGCAATCCCACCCTTTATGCCGTCATACAGGGCCATACTCGAAAAAAACTTTCCGAAACTTGTTTGAAGGAGTGTATTTGGCACAGAAATATTCTGTCATACGTCCAACTCGTTTTTTTAAAAATTGGGCCATGTTTAGCATGAGAATCAACTCTTTAACAGTGTAAATAAGTCAGAATGCATGAAATAGCATTAGACCCCCCATTTAATAGTTCCACCATAACAGGTTGATGTCAGACAATAAACAAATGAGCGAAGCTCAGTGGAGTGGACACATATGTACAGCCAAGGAATATGAGCTGCTTGAATTTACAACATCAAGCATGTCTGTGAAAATCTGGTGAAACAAATGGAGCAAAAGGGTGGAGAATGATAAAATTTGAGCTGAAATTGCAAATGCAATGGGGATTTTCAAAGCAACACACTGGAGAATAATATTTATAGTTAACAAGCTATCCGTATTTTAAGCAATAAAGAGGACTTGATAGTATAATGAAATCTAATGACCCTCTTGACTGGTGTAAAGAACCGTATTTTTAGTACTCAGTGGTGAATTGCAGACAAGGGAATCATTCTAATTAGTTAGCTTTAAAGGTGAACTATACCAAAAGATTGCTTTCTTGACTTTTGTTTCATAGATCAGACTTTTTAAATTATATGTCCTACTTAAGTCATTTACTATGAAACTATCATTTGCCCATGAAAAACTTGAGTGGTTGTTTTTATGTGAATTTTGGGGTATTCTGGGTTGTTAGTGGTCCAGGATTTTCCCATTGGCTTTGGATTAGTGCAGAAAATATAGTTTATGATTCTTACATGTTTTGTTCATTGTGATAATCCTCACAAATGAACACAGCTTTTATAAATTTCGAAGACTAAATACAACCAGCAGAAGTAAAAAGCTAAACATAGGCTATAAACAAACTACCCCAGCAAGCAATTTTGCATTTAAAAGACGTCTAATAGCCGTCCAAACACAGCCCTGACGTCTAGGCTAAAACAAGGCAAAATTTGGGCTATGAGTGAATATTTAATAGACGTCTAACCATAGACTAGTCATCTAGAACATGAACATGTCAAAGAAATGAAACCACACACCTTGTATTCACTGTTGACTTTGCTTACATGATGGAATATCATACAATATCTCACAAGTTAATCTCGCAATTTATTATGGCAAAACGACAAGTCAGATTCAAGGTTAATTTGTCTAGAAGTGGGTTACTCATAGCCGGACTATATCGGGTCTAAATTTAACCGAGGCGGTGAAATGATGGCTATTGCTTGCTGGGACACCGTGGTTGCATGACTTCAACGACTCCTTCAGTCTTCCCATAACACCTGATGTACTTGTTACATCATAAGAAGAATGGCATGTACGCTAATATTAGTCTCTCTGTTTATCCTGAGGTTTAGGAGGCACCTAGACACGAGCACAACTCATCCCTGAAGTGTCAGCAGAGACCGTGTCAACTAGACTCTCCCCTGTGAAGGCCTCCTTCCCTTTATCTCCATACAGATAAAAACATTATCAGAATGATTCCTGTTCACATGGATCTGCGGAAACGACTAAAAATGCTGTATTATGCAGTCCAGACAAGTAATTTGGCATCCATTTTGTAAAGAAAAATGACACGCCTGCGCACATATGTATTCAAACGCGTTTGCCTATAGACTAAACATGTAATATAGTGATGTGTCGTTCGCGAACGAGCCGGCTCTAAGAGCCGATTCTTTGTAGCGAACGAGAAGAGCCGACTCCCATCGGGGAAAGCCGAATCTTCAGCCGCAGGTGGGGGCGGGACTTTATTTGGATGGGCACACCATGTGGCCAATCACATGGGAATACAGACTAGGATCTTTTTAAACCGTGGGTCCAGTGCAGTTGTTTCGGAAAGCAGTGTTGTACTCCGTTCTCAGAAATTTTCTGTCCATGGATGAACAAAGAGTAGGAAGACTTTGCATTGTTGCAACATCGGTCCCCTCAGAGAGAGTCTTCTCAAAAACAGGACAAATAATCACAGAGAGGAGAAATCGCATCAGCCCATCCAAGCTGAGGCATCTGATATTTCTGAATGCCAACCTGCACTAAAGACTAAAGTGTCTTAATGTTAAGACTTGTGCCTTGATTTGTTTGCTGTGGTTCTGTGTTCAATTGTTCAATTAAAGCTTTATTAAAATGTTAAATGATAGTAACTGTATTTTTTTTGTAACGAAAAAAAAAAAAAGCATAAATATAAGCCTTTTATGAAAACACTGAATAAAAAAATAGCTTACCAACACACAAACCATTCACAATTGCTAAATTGGGCTAAAAAATGAAGACTCCGAGTGATACTAAATGAAGAGCCATGACTTCCCATCACTAACGTAATGCTTACATGCATGCCGTCACCATTCTCACAGATTCACGTTTTTTTTTAAGTTTACACGAAGATGATAACGGTATCGTTTCAAAACTATTTCAAAACCTGTTTCGGGGTTTGTGTTCTCTAGCCGCCAGCGCTGTTGCCGTGCGGATGAGCAGCCGGAACGCATTTCTATTTTGGTTGAAAATGGTGTTGTGTAAGTCGCCCCAAAGTAAATAACTAATGATTATTTACAACGGAAATGAATCAATCAAAAACGTACTTTAGCTGGACAATAACTTTTTTTCTAGAGCTGATGTAATAATCTCACTTCCATTAAGTTCTTATTATCACTGTGAAGCTGCTTTGAAGCAATCTATATTGTAAAAAGTGCTATATAAATAAAGGTGACTTGACTTGACTTATTGATTGCATCTGAAGGGGTAAGTTTTACATCCAATCACATTAATGATGTAAATAAATAAATCAGACAATGCACTAGCAATTTAGTAATATCCCAGCAGTTGTGGTCTTGACCGGTCTTGAGATAAAATAGAGTCCTCGAAGTCTGAGACAAGACCAAGACTTTCAAAAATGGTCTTAAAGGGGACATATTATGCCCCTTTTTACAAGATGTAATATAAATCTCTGGTGTCCCCAGAATGTGTCTGTGAAGTTTCAGCTCAAAATACCCTCAGATCATTTATTATAGCTTGTCAGATTTGCCCCTATTTGGGTGTGAACAAAAAGTGCTGTTTTTGTGTGTGTCCCTTTAAATGCAAATGAGCTGCTGCTGCTCCCGCCCCCCTTCCAGAAGAGGGCGGATCCTTTACACAAGCTTTGGATACAACGTCAACAACAAAACAGGCGAATCTCACTCAGACAAAATGTCAGAAATAACCAGTTGTGGAGCAGCCGTACATGTTTGAACCGGAGTCGACACAGATGAGAGACTCAGGAAGAGATTGACACTTTTAGATGCACCTGGACATTTCTGAATGGTTAGTGGATACATTTTTGTAACGTTAGTTGTTGTGGAGTTACGTTGATTTAACTCATCGACTAGCATGTACCGTCATGTTAAACTATAAATTGTTGAATAGGTGCTCATGAGGGAACGTAACACGTCTGTCGCACATTTATTATTGCATAATAAATGTGTGTTTATGAATTACACAGACGGTGAGCGTTTTCAGGATAAAACTAACGACACAGCTCTAGTCTCTGTGAATACAGTCAGAGACGATGGTAACTTTAGCCATATTAGCCATACAGCATTCTAGAGAGCTCATTCAGAAAGGACATTTGCAAACATTCACAAAATATGAAGTGCCATCCTCACTTGTTCTGGATATGAAGTTAGAGCATGAAGCGTTGGTATTGACCCATCCTTCAGAAACAACTTTTTCACAAATCCAGCGTTGTACTGACCCTCGTTAGTGAAGCAGTCATGCGTAAAATGATTTGAGCAAATATGTAACAATTTACTGACATTCTTCGGCACTTTTCCTTCATAAATGAACTTCACCCATGGTGTCCTCAGAGGCTCTGATGCCGGAAGTCTATGAGACTCGTATGTCCATTGGTTCATCCAACAACAGAACATTAGTAGAGTTTTTGGTACAGACATTGTAATACTCTAGCGCTGATACAGCGAGTAAACAGAAATGGCGTCTCTGTGCTTCTCACTCAGGGGCGGGTCTATGCTGAAAGGGCCAATCATCAACAGTCATGGGCGGGGTTTCCCTACTCTTACGTAGGAGTAGGGGGAAATATGAGAGATTGATAATGATTGATGGGGATTATAAAAACAGTATTGGGTGGATTTTTACCATTATAGGCTGGTTGTTTACACACACTGTGGACACACATCTGTGTTCAAACACCTTATAAAAGTGAATTTTGCATAATATGTGCCCTTTAAGACCGGTTTCGAGTACTACAACACTAATATCAAATATACACTCATGAAGATGCAGAACATGAAGACTGTGGAAAAATTATACGTTTGCCTTTTAGATACAGATCTTATTGGGATTTTTTTGTAGTGCAACTCTACACAAATAAAAACAAATTTAGCATTCAAACGACACCCAAAGCGAAACTAACTTAATTGTGTAGCACAAAATGCTTGAATGACTCCAAAACCAAGCACATTCATCTCACCTGTCTCTAACGCAACTGAACTGGCTGGTGTAGTTACTAATGAAGTCAGCAACTGCAAACTTTGGGTGAAAACGTGACAATCTGTGATTTATAGAACTTTGTAATGTTGTACAAAGGCATATTTTCTCTCAGCTGTTCCATATTTCTTTCCTTACAATGCAACACGGCCCGTATAAAGGACTTTAAGTGAATTTCGAAAGCATTTGAACACGCATTTGTGATGAGTCTAATTAGAGCTCCAGCTGCATCGCAAGAGCTCTCCGACTTCTGCTGGCATTAATTTTCAGTCTGTCGCGGGTGATGTATGGGGCTATTGGCCGGACATGGCGGCGAGGGCGGGCCGACCTTGCAGGGCGCCACTCTGGGTCGAGCTCTCCCCGTTTGACTGAGCCCGAGCCCAGAAGGCCCAACACCAATTAAGAACACTACATCAGTCTGACAAAGCACAAGGTGACTAATTCCTCTGCCTTGTTTGTTCCTCAAAAAAACTGTGGAGCTCAGCATTGAGGGACTAGATGTTGGGGACGGTGTAAATGTGTGTCGAATAGGATCCTGTAAATGTGAAGGACGTGACCCGCCCTGCAAGGCCAGAGGGTTTCTGTCGTGACACTTTAAGAAATAATTTGCTAATAACTTCTGTAAATAAGCATTAACCATGACCATGCTTTGTTAACCCTAAAAAGGGCAAGACCATAAAGAGACATCAGAAAATCAATGTATTGCTATTTTCCATCTTATTAGGATACAAATAACACAATTTCATGTTTTATTTTTAAACATGACTTTTATTTTAATACAGCTTTATATATTTTTGATTTTAATGTTTGTATCCCCCAGGATACAGTACGTCACCTTCATTGAAAAAAAAAAGCTTGTTTGGCAATGCGTGTTACAACATTTTAGCCACATTTTTAAAAACATTTATTCTCTAATAACTTAAACGAAACATTCTTTGTAAAATTCTGTTGAACATTAAGTATTAGTATTAGTGCTGCCAAATCTATTAATCGTGATTAACTGCATCCAAAATGATTTTTTTCTTTTTGTTTACATAATATATGTGTGTGTATGCTGTATAATTATTATGTATATATAAATACACACTCATTCATGTATATATTTAAGAAGTATCTGAATGTATATACTGTATATATATTTATATAATTTATATTGTATATAAATAAAAATATTTTATATATAAATATATAAAAAACATTCTTAAATATATACATGCATGTGTGTGTATTTACCACACGGGCCAGCCTTCGCTCCCCACGTGCATCAATGAGCCTTGGCCGCCCATTACCCTGTCGCTCAAATCCTTACGCTTGCCCATTTTTCCTGCTTCTAACACATCAACTTTGAGGACAAAATGTTCACTTGCTGCCTAATATATCCCACCCACTAACAGGTGCCGTGATGAAGAGATAATCAGTGTTATTCACTTCACCTGTCAGGGTCATAATGTTATGCCTGATCAGTGTGTGTGTGTGTGTGTGTGTGTGTGTGTGTGTGTATATATATATATAATGCATGAATAATCAAGTAAACCCAAGTTGCTTTAGTCCTGTAAACGTTTCTCTTACATTTACTTTATAAAAATCATTAAAGATTTCTCAGCAAAAAAGACTTTACTTGATAAAAAAAAAAAAGTATGAACTATCATTCAGAGGGCAGAAGGCATGAAGTAGATTGTGTAGACCAAAGTTTTGGTCATATTGATAATTTATAGGCCCTAGAAATGTGTGTATTAAATATTATACAGTAGGCTAATATATTCATAAATAGGCCTTATACTTGTTCAACAGAATTTTACAAAGAATGTTTAGTTTAAGTTATGAGAGAATAAATGTTGTAACACGCATTGCCAAACAAGCTTTCTCTTTTCAATGAATTTATAGCCCCAAAGGAGCGACGTATCCTGGGGGATACAAACGTTTACAGAAAATGTAAAAATAATTATAAAATTTAAATATAAAATAAAATTTCAACATAAACGTAAACTTTTTAAACATGTAAGTCCCAAATATTATAAAAGTTTTTACTTTATTTACCTGAAGGTAAGTAGATTTCCCACTACAGGTGATCATATTGTTTTTAAATGCTGCCCGTGAGCTAAACAAAGAATGTATGAACAAAGTCACCAGATCTTAATATTCACAACAAACACACTTTCAACATGAAACCAAGAAATGAGACCTACACTTTCCCTGCCTCTCCCCACAGCCTCTCAGATGTTCGCATCCCCCAGGATACGTCGCCCTAACTACAAGTAACTACATGTCAACTTTAGAGTATTAGTAGACTGTTAGGTTAGGGTTAGGAGAATAAGTTGGAAAGTTACTTATAGTTAGTAGAATGTCTAAAGTAAAATTCAAAATGAATACACAGGTTTGCACTTTAAAAGAACATTCAGTGTTATTTTTTAGAAGTGCAGATGGTGCAGATTTTAGATTATGTACATGTTAAGGAAAACACAAAGCAGTCATGCATTGCAATTATGTTAATATTCAAACTGATTGATTTTTTCCCCTGAATACCCTTGAATTCTGATCTCTGTAGGGGGAATCATACACATAGGCGTGTAATGGTCCTTGAAAGTGCCAAATGATTCAAAGCATTTCTTCCAGCACTTTGAATGGGCCACCTGCTGTATACTGAGGTTTGTTAGCTTGGCTTTCCCTCTCTTCTTTGGTTTTTGGGCTGAATGGGTGACAACCGACATGCATTTTTTTTGCATTATAGAGAGGTTGAACCGGTACTTAATGCATTTCAGGCGGAACACAGGGATGCAATGCACTTTGATTCTATTGCCAATTTAAGTGGTTTATCTGAAATGTTGCACACTAACCAATTCTTATTATTATATAAAAAAATTAAAAGTCATTTTGTGTATCAGAAAAATTCAACTCAATCTTTCATTCCAACTAGTAAGGCTTTCTTTCTTTGGAAACACCCACGTGCTCCCAAAAAAACAATTAATCCATGCAATCCAATATCAATGTATATAATTCATAAATCCACAAACATCTGGCCAATGATGTCCTACCAAAATTACAAGCTTTAATAAACCATTTGTCCATCAGGTTTAAATCAGTAAATATGATACATTTTACATCATGAAATCAACATCAACAATTTTTGTTTTTACAGTACATGCACATTTAAATGTATGTTCCTGGTAATCTTGAATCAGATTATCTTCCCCTCCTTCTTGCAGCGACATCTCTTCTCTTCTCTGATGATGTCACTCACATGAGATCCACCAATAGCAAACCACAACCATCCAATCAATTCCCCACGGACAAAATCAAGCCCAGCCCTACATTTGTTCTTGTTTGTGAAGCGTTTCACTCGGATATATGGCACAATATATACGGATGAAAATTAGCCAGTGTTGGCTAAATCTGGCGCATTTTACATATTTTTATGTATTATTAATGTGTATTGTCCCTGATTAAAAGAATAAATTGAAAAAAAAATAAATAAAAAAAATAAAATAGAGAAGAAAAGACTAGTGCAACTTCCCTTTCATGCCGATGAAGCAATTAAAATGGGGGGATAAATAAGATGAAGTACCTTTTAATGTGTAAAATATTTAACTCCATTGGATAATCTAAATATAAACAATACAGCATGGTTTGTAGCAATATCACACGAGTAGAAGTGCGATATGGCTGTATATCAGCACGGCTGTGATTCGGCCGTAGGTAATCACTGATATACAGCCATATTTTGCACGGCTACGAGTGTGATATTGCGTTTATACAACAGTTTGACGGCACAAGTGTGTAAATAATAAGAAACAACAACGGAGTGTCTTTAAAAACACTCTTTTGTGCAGAACTACTTCCTTACGCCACGGATTCAAATCTCAAGTGGACAGTTTAACAGTCGAGCCCAAGCCTCCGTTACTGATTCTGAAACATCACTTTAGAGCTAGAGACAAAGAAACGCTGAGTCGCTTCATTGAAGATTATTGTATTATGTAGAGTATTATGGTATTATGAGAGAGAGATCGACTAAACGAGTGTATTACCTGCATCTGATATAGCATTCATTCTTCAGATCGATGTTCATAATATTATATCCATTATAAAAAAAATCAGTTTGAATGTCCGCTGAGGAAAGTGATATCTTTGTCTTTGTCCTTTTAAAAGACTTCCCATGACAGCGGTAAAACAACTTCCTCGTTTACAACCAGTCACTCATAAAGACAGTCTTTGCCTCCATCTAATGGTGTAATAACGCAAATGTCTCTGAAGTCCATATCACGATCACTAACGGACCCTTTCTCAATACCAAATTCAGCATAATATTTATATAAAATAATATTTATTGAACAATAATATTTAAATTAACAACAATAGCCATTATGAAAGACAATATGAAATAAACACAAGCAAACAATTCAGTCAAACGTACAAAAGCGGCGCTCTAGTACAGGATTAAGTTAAATATAGCCTAAATATAAAGTTATGAATATCTTCCCCTTAACCCAAAGATTGCCTGTTTGATAAACCCCAAATTAATTATATCTCATATTTAACCACTATCTACATACAGTAAATTCCCGCAGGACTGTCCGAGATGAAGCTGTTCTCTGCGGGTACATGAGTGCTGAACGACCGCTGACCGTCTGGAGCTCACATCTGTGAACGCGTCTAAACAAATTGTAAAACAGGCGCTATGTTTATATATGAGTCACATATCTGAGGTCTAAATAACTACATTCTCGTCTAAAAAAACTATTAAAACTACATTTCGTGACACAACAACAGTAGTATTTGCAAAAAAAAAAAGTATGGTGGATTTGCTCGACTGCCATGACAGTCGCCGCAAGCAGAGTGATACAAACGGTGAAAAGGTTCCAGTGCTGATACTGCAGGAATATCACACGGCCGGAAAAGGCTCTCAGCCAATCAGATTAGGATTAGATTATATATATCATTTCTGACAGTTAGTTCTGCTCCAATAGGCATCAAATGCTGCTGCACATCCAGAAATGTTGCTTCTGGCGGCGTAAAAATGTTTTTGGCACAGCTATGATTCTGCCGTACCCTGAAATGAGATACTGGTCATATTTTTATAACAACTATTGAAGGTTTTGCATTTGCACACATAAATCATTTCATAAAGGAGTGTGATGGGCTGATCACAGTGTTGCGGTGCTGTTCGCCCCAAACACAAACAAATTGAGCTTCACGGCGAATCCAAGGACAGCGCGAACAGAGCGGCCATCAGAGATCTCCGTAGTAAGATATTTCCTATCTCTCCTCATCAGATTGGAACACATGCATCATGCCTTTGTCCTTGAGGTAGTTTCATCCTCGCCTTACTAGAAGAAAAATTTGATTACACACGTCACGTCTCATGAGAAACTACACGCTGGAACCACCAAGTCATCACATCTGGGGCTGTGGATATTCCTTATCAGAGAGCAGGTTACTTCTTGTTTTTCTCCACATCTGGGACAGTTTTTTTTTCTTTTCTTTCTTTTTTTCTTCAGGCAGCAGAAGAACACGTCCAGAAGAGTGACAGAATCATTGTTTAAAGAACGCAGGCTACTGCACTTCAATTACTGTTTTTATTACAGGGTTCAGTACAAGATGTTAGCTGCATACAAACCAGGAAAATGAGTCAAAAAATCAGCAGATAAAAGAAATCTGCTGGAAACACACCTGGAAGGCACTTACTTCTAAGTAAAGCAGTCACATCTTACATCCAAATGAAAACACAACACAGAAGTGGCCACACCAAAATAATAAACAATAAGCAACGGCTAAATATAATTTGTGCTGTAACAATGGATAAGCGTTAGAGGAGTTTTTGTCGCAAATGAATCTGTTTCCCTTTCAGTCGGTGATGTATGTCTCCGTTCCCTCCTTCAGGGAACGAGGGTTACATACGTGCCGAGACGTTTTGAAAGAACCTTTTAATTCGACAAATTATTTCTTGTTCGCTTGCGAGCACTAACTGTAAACTTTCTCTTATGTAGCACAAGCATTCAATGTGAAGGAGCTTTTTATTGGTTAGACCTAGTGAAAATACTAAATTTATTATATTTTATTTATTATTTATTTAATTGTATTATTTTATTTATTATTTTATTGTATTATTTTATTTATCATTTAATTGTATTTATTTAATTTTATTTAATTTTATTTATTTATTTTTATTTTTATTTTATTTCATTATTTTATTTTTTTTGTTTATTTTATTGACCGTGTGGAACAAAGCCCCGACGCTATTTCCTCGGGCCACGCCCCCCTCTAGCGCACCGCTACCCACGAGCGCTCGGACTGAAACAGCGGCCCCGGCTCCTGCCTCCCCGCGTGTTTCGTTCGGCTCTCCGGAGGACGACGAGATGACGATCGCCGCATCTCAAGGTGGGCTCGAGTCCTCTGAGGATGATAATTCGGCTGTGCTACCGCCTTCGGGTGTGCCAGCATTGTCCGAGTTGGACCCAGAGCTGACAGCCATGCTTTCTCGGGCAGTCGCGAGCCTCGGGCTGGAGTGGAACCCTCCGCCCCGTCCTGAGCGTTCGCGGCTGGATGATTGGTTTTTGGGGGCGCAGCGCCCTGACACCCGTCAGGCCCCGCACCCAATTCCCTTTTTCCCCGAGGTGCATGAGGAGGTCACACGGTCCTGGAAGTCCCCGCTGTCTTCCCGTGACCATTCGGTGGCCTTCTCCGCCCTCGATTTGGCCACGGCTAAAGGGTACATTGGGGTCCCCCCGGTTGAACGCTCTGTTGCGATGCAACTGTGTCCTCAGAGTGCTTCAACGTGGCGTGGCGACCCAAAGCACCCCTCCAAAGCCTGTAGATTCACATCAACCTTGGTGTCGAAGACCTACAGAGCTGCGGGGCAGCCCTACCAGGTCTACCAGGCCAGGATGCTCAGGGACATGCACGAGGGTAGAGCTGACCCAGGGCTCAGAGATAAGCTGCGTGCTGCCACCTACCTCGCCCTCCGGGCGACGAAGGTGACCGCACGCTCCCTGGGCCGGGTGATGTCCACAGCCGTGGTCCAGGAGAGACACCTGTGGCTCAACCTGGCTGATATGCGGGACGCCGAGCAAACTCGTTTCCTCGATGCTCCCATATCCCAGGATGGGCTCTTCGGCGGCGCGGTTGAGAACTTCGCCCAACAGTTCTCAGCCGCCCAGAAGCAGACTGAGGCCATCAAGCACATACTGCCCTGGCGGCCAGCTGCTGCCTCCACCCCACCGCCGGCACAGTTGCCTCAGCCTGCTCGATGCCGAGGGTGCCCTTCTGCGGCTCCAGCCCCTCCCGCCCGGCCCCAGCAGCAGCCTTCACCTGGGCCGCGCCGTGGAGGACGCCGCAGGAAGGCGCCCCAGTCCGCTCCAGCCCCGCAGCCCGCCAAGCGCCAGGCTAAGAGGCGCTCCTGAAGCGGACAGCTCAGGGATGGGCAGTTCTTTCCAGGAGATGGTAGCAGGACCACTCCTTCCCCTGGTGGAGGGCCGGGGGAGAATCTTTTGTTCCACTGCTGGCCCCCGGGTCAGCAGCACCCTATTGTGGTTAAAGAAAGAACTCATAACCCCATCCCTGAGCACCCAGAGACCGCGGATGGCAATGTCCACTCTCGTCCCCCTCTGGCGTCAGACTCCTCTCAGAGCAGACCCCAGTGGAACGCATGTCCTTCCCTGGTCTCCTCTGTCAGGACGCGGCAGATGACCATGCCCCCACACTGGGACGCTACGCCTCCCACGTCTGGGCCGGTCACACCGCCTCGCTGCCCCACCCAGGGTACATCTGTGGCTCGCATGACCCCGCTGGTTCAGTTCTTGGGAGCCTGGCTAGAGCTTCCCAGACTGTCCCGCTGGGTCGCGAGGACCATCAGGCTCGGCTATGCGATTCATTTCACCCAGTCTCCTCCCCGCTTCCGGGGAGTCCGCTATACCGTGGTGGGCCCCAATGCCCCTGTCATGCGTGCGGAGGTTGCTACCTTACTGGCGAAGGGTGCGATCGAGACTGTCCCTCCAGCCGAAATGAAGTCCGGCTTCTACAGCCCCTACTTCATTGTACCCAAGAAAACCGGGGGGTTACGGCCAATCCTGGACCTGAGCATCTTGAACCGATCCCTTCACAGGCTTCCGTTCAAGATGTTGACAGCCAAACGCCTTTTCCAATGCGTTCGTCCAGCAGATTGGTTTGCAGCGATCAACCTGAAGGACGCGTACTTCCATGTCTCCATCCTTCCTCGACACGGACCGTTCATACGGTTTGCTTTTGAGGGGCGGGCATATCAGTACACGGTTCTCCCATTCGGGCTAGCTCTGTCCCCTCGCGTCTTCACGAAGGTCGTCGAAGCAGCCCTTGTGCCACTCAGGCAACACGGGGTTCGCATCCTGAACTATCTCGACGACTGGCTGATTCTGAGTCACTCTCGAGAGCAGGTGTGCGAACACAGAGATCTGGTGCTCCAGCACCTCGCCCGTCTGGGCCTTCGGGTCAACTGGGAAAAGAGTGAGCGAGCACGCGCAGTCACTGCTGACTTGCCTCCGTCAAATCAAGAGCAAGAGTGCGGTTCAACTCCAAGCAAAGGTTGTCCCACTGGATAGTGGACGCCATTGTCTTAGCTTACCAGACGCAGGGTCGTCCATGCCCCCTAGGGGTGAGGGCACACTCCACCCGGAGTGTGGCCTTCTCTTGGGCTCTAGCGCATGGCGCCTCGCTGACAGACATCTGCAGAGCTGCAGGCTGGGTGACACCCAACACATTCACCAGGTTTTATAAACTCCGAGTGGAGCCAGTGTCCTCTCATGTACTCGCCTCAAGTAGTGGCCGGTAGCTGGACAGGCTCAGGTGTCTTCGCTTGCTTGCCATTTCACTCCACGGAATGGATACATGCGATATTTCCTCAGGTTGCTTCCCTGAAGCCCTGGGTTCCTCCAGCACCATTGATGCTGACACCAGAGTGCATGCCCTTCCGGTCAGCCCTCGTGTTCGGCTAGGTGCAGCCGTGTGCATGGTTCCCCCGTCGGGCGACCCTCACATGTGTATTCCACTGTAAGCCTCTCTGAGCATGTGTCTTTCCCTTGGCAAGCCTTGCCACTCCTGGGGTTTAAAAATTCCACCTTCGGCTGGTTACCCCAGAGTTCTTCCATATGCAGCCCCTCCGCGGGTCATATGTGTATCCTCAAGTCCTCCCTGCGGGCGGGCACTTGGTGCATGTTTCCACGTGGAATATGCTTCCCTGTGTACCTTGGTATTCCTGTATTAAGTGGGAGTCCTTCGTCCGTACTAGTCTACGACAGGGAGCCCACACTTACGCAGGGCACTGGATGACAGCTGAGTGGCGTGATTAGATTGGACCCCCATTCGTCAGTCACTGACGTAACTCGGAGTGACTGAATGAAAGGGAACGTCTCGGTTACGTATGTAACCCTCGTTCCCTGAGGAACTGTACCGCTGGAATGGCCGGGAGTTCAGATCTCGGCTCCTCAGCAGGTAACATAATGCGACATTGCCAGCGTACTTCCTTATATACCCACGAGGTGGGGCGGAGTTACGCTATGCAAATTCCGCAGGCCCATGGCATTTCATCGCCATTGGGCGTTTTCTAAGATCTCGAAGATGATAGGCTTCTAAGCGAAACCCCCATTCGTCAGTCACTGATGTAACGTCTCCATTCCCTCCTCAGGGAACGAGGGTTACATACGTAACCGAGACGTTTTTCTATTTACAACTTCGTTTTTTTAACAATGTATTGGTGTCTTTTTCCCCCCTCAATACTTCTTTTTACTTGTGTTACCTTAGCTATTTTGTGTTTAAAATTCACGGGAAGAAATGCAAAGCAAACTCTCTTAAAATGCAAATCACTAAAATACAACAATCGTTCATATCAATACGCCCTCCAGTGTCACAACTCAAGGAAATGGTGGACATAACAATTGGCAATGGCCCTTTCTGACTTAATTCTCACACAGTTAACACATTTGTCAAATTTAACATTACACCAGTTTCATATAATGCTGTGGTTCTTTAAATCTAAAATGCACTTCTTTCTTTCACAAGGATTGTGATGCAAAACTGCTTAGTGGACTGAAAAAGAGAAAAGCACACAGTCCAATCAGCTGGACTGATATAGCAAGCATGTTAACATGTGAACTATCACCTAAAGCACAAGCTGCCATCAGATTTCCTAAAGACTGACGTGCACGCTGCTGTCATTATTACTACAAAAGGATTTCAGCTTACATGCAGCAGTCTTTGCTTGGGCCAAACTCAAGAGAAACAAATCAGTGATTTGTGCTGCTCTGTTTCAGGGTCGTAGATCTGCTCAACGTCACCGCATGCTAACCTTGCAGCCCACGCCGCCCATCTGTCGAAAGAGAACACGGATGGCTCTCGTTTTAATTATTCAGACTTGTAAGCAACTTTCTGCTCCCTGGGAAGGTGTGGGTTGGAGAAAAATGGGTGGATGTCATCTGAGGCCAGGTGTGCAAATGGCTTCATCCGAGGTGTCCTACTGCCTACAGGAAGAAGGATTGGTTGAAAAGAAAGGTCGAACAGTTTTTCAAGCAGTTTGGGCAAATACTGCAGAATGTGGACTTTCTGCAGATCAAACATCAGTATCAAGTGCGATTAAAATATCACGTCAAGAACAACAATGCAAAAATCATGAATTGCTTAGTAAGTCATGTTCCTGATTTTATTTTGAAGTCTCCTATAGGTTTACATGCATTCAAGGTCAAAAAACACTTTAATTTTCTCATAATATCCATTGCAGCATATTTTTCTCTCAGTGTCTGAAACGCTTCCATCAAGGATTCAGTCTCTCTAAACCCCGCCTCTCTGAGAGCTGCTCTGCTGTGATTGGTCAGAAGGCCCAGTCTGCTGTGATTGGTCAGAAAGCAAACGCTCATTATCATAGCTAAATCTCAGCTCTTGACACACAGTGATACGAACAGTAACGATAGCATGGGTTTTACCCATAGACTGTAAAAAAATATGGACGTAGTGTCCGTGACGTCACTCGTAGGTTTGAAGGGCAAAATTAGCCGTATAGACCAAAACCTCTTTTTGTACCAGGCTGTAAACATATTTTTTTCTGTTGTAAAGTTGGACATTTTAACATGGGGGAGATACAGATTTGACTCCCTTTTGGAGCCTGTCTCTAGCGGCCAGTCGATGAATTGCAGTCACTTCCGTGTTGGTATCAAGAGAGTCCGCGGGAGGTTGCCTCTTGGTTTTACCGTATCAATCTCATCAAAGTGGATTTGTTTGGCAGCAGAAAACAGCGTCTTCTCCACATGAACAACACCAACCAAACTCTTCCAGTCTCAGATACAACTACAGTGATTGAGGGCGGGGCAAAGAGACGCTGTTCAGCCAATCAAGACCAGAGGTGGGCATTATGCTAATGTGTTACAAACCAACATAATACTAACACATTTAATCATGTTAAACTTGATATGAAATGGATTCGAGTGAAACGCTTCTGGAGCAAGAACAAATGTAGGGCGGGGCTTGGTTTTGTCCGTGGGGAATTGATTGGATGGTTGTGGTTTGCTATTGGTGGATCTCATGTGAGTGACAGGTTGCCCCGGCCTCGTCATCAGAGACGAGAGGAGCTGTCACTTTTATTCTGAATTAAGATTACCAGGAACATTAATTTAAAAAATAATGTGCACAGATAAATCATTTATAAATATTGCACTATTCCATAAAAAAGTAGGAATTGTCAATTTTGATTTCATGGTGACTTTAAGAGTCTGTCTAAATTATTATTCTGTGGCTTTATGAGCTGTCTACCAAAAACAGGCCTTGATTCATAGCAATCGGCTGTCATTTAAAACAAGCAGGGTATTATTACCTTGTCCATGATTTTGAAAAGAAAAATAAGTAAAAAATCCTGAATACAGGCTTCAAAATCAATTAACCATGTGCATACTATTTTTTTTTTCTGTGTTTTGTATGTGCACATCTATTTTGTATTTTTTTTTTTACCATTGTGAAATGTACTTTTATTGTGATTTATTATTTATTATGATTCTCGAAAGCAATTACGTCTGTCCCACACTAAAATGAGAAACTCTGAGGACACTGTAACATACTTTTCACATAAATAAAAGACAATTAATTCACAGAAATGCCTGCTGCTTGAAATATCATGAAATTTAGGCTAATAAAACTGCCCTGACTAGTAATTATGGATGGGACATACGGTAGAAGAGTTTAGCTGGCGTCTGACATATTGCATTGACCCATCCTGTAAATCAGAAGCAGTGAGTGAAGGAACTCTACTGGGCTTTGGCCCGGGTTCTAATCTATTAGAAGCGTCTGTTGAATGAAAACAGGACGAGCGGTTGCTCGTGGGACACGTCCATATGACACATCTGTGCCAAAGATTATCCATATCCGACCATATGGTCCAGAGCAGAGAGCCGGATCTGCTATTGTATCTTGGCATCTGAGAGCACCTGAAGGGCAGCAGAAGCTCTCAGTGTCTGAACATTAAACCTGCATAGACACGCAGCGGGCTCATCTAATACACAACCAATCAAAAGTTTAGAATAATACATTTTTATTTATTTATTTAATATATATATATATACATCGATCAGGCATAAAATTATGTCCACCTTCCTAATATTGTGTTGGTCCCCCTTTTGCTGACAAAACAGCCCTGACCCGTCGAGGCATGGACTCCACTAGACCCCTGAAGGTGTGCTGTGGTATCTGGCACCAAGATGTTAGCAGCAGATCCTTTAAGTCCTGTAAGTTGCGAGGTGGCGCCTCCATGGATCGGACTTGTTTGTTCAGCACATCCCACAGATGCTCGATTGGATTGAGATCTGGGGAATTTGGAGGCCAAGTCAACACCTCAAACTCGTTGTTGTGCTCCATAGTTGCCAAGTCCGCGTATAACACGCGACTTTGGGCTTCTTTTTTTGGCAAGTCGCGTTAAAAAATCACGTGTCGCGGTATTTTGGGCTTATTTTAAAAAATGTGGTTGCTTGGTGGGAAAATATGACAAGCAACTTCGTTTCTTTACATTTATGGTCGCTGTTTTGTCCAATACATTGACTGACACTGTCTTCTCACAGCTAATAGCCAATCAGTGCAATGATACAAGTGCTGTAGTAATTCGTCCTCATACATCCCGCCTCCTTCTCCCCCTCACTGAAGAAAAACTGTGTTCAACGTGTAGGCATGTGACGTTATAAATGCAGGTAATGATAGTTAGTAGATGTAAATAGACGAATACATTTTCACAAACAATGCCACCAACAGAGGAGTACAGAGATGGAGAGGAAACCGGGAGGAGAGGCACCTAATTTAATTTTAAAAATATTTTTATAATGTATTTATCATTACAGGCTATAATAATAAAAAAAAAAAACATATATACTGATAATAACAGTAGGTAATTGGCCTTCACATCACTTTTTCTCTTTTTTACAGCCTTCGCTCCCCACGTGCATCAATGAGCCTTGGCCGCCCATGACCCTGTCGCCGTTTCTCCACCGTTCCTTCCTTGGAGCACTTTTGATAGATACTGACCACTGAAGACCGGGAACACCCCACAAGAGCTGCAGTTTTGGAGATGCTCTGACCCAGTCGTCTAGCCATCACAATTTGGCCCTTGTCAAACTCGCTCAAATCCTTACGCTTGCCCATTTTTCCTGCTTCTAACACATCAACAATATAAATGCAACTTGCCATAATGCAAACACTCAGACAATTGATACATATTTCTATTCTTTGTTTTAATGTAATTATGCAAATGCAGATAATAATGTGCTTCTGTTCAAATAACAAAACGCAAATGTTAATATTATATATAATAAGATAATATCCAGGATTTTGAATCTTTAGGATATGTTATTCTGGTCTCCTCCTTGATGGTTTCCACTTTTCTTCAAAGGACATTCACTCTATTTGGGTTCACATAGTGTGATTGGCTTGGATCGAGCTTATAATATTTGTGTTAACACACACACATTAGATCAGCAGCTCAAACATCTGTATCATTGACTTATGCTGAACTGCTGCATCATAACCTGACGAAACCAGCAGGGTCTCCATCTACTTCATCAGGATCAGACGGCATCATTGACTCTCATGACATCACATCCGGATGTAAAGAGTCACGTGACGCCTGCGAGTCAGGAGGACGACGAGCCCCATTTGTCTTTCTAATTGTATTATTTCGCTCAGTGCATCGATTTATTGCACCTGCTGGAAAAGCAATTCAGTGTTTCTCCGAGGGCACAGCTTTCAAACCCCGTATGAATCGCGTGTCGCTGCGGTTTAACTTTAGAAAAAAATGCACCTTCTGATTATGCTTATGGCATGAGGTATGAAAACAGTAATTAAATATGCAAAAGCACAGGACTCATAACTTATTGAGGCTTTTGCCTTTTTCTGACAAATTGTCCTTTTTAGACTCATTAGGCAAGTCATGCATGTAGCATTTCATTTGCATAAAGAACAGGAAAATAATTGCTTCCTTGATATGTTGGGTTCTGGTAATTAATTATTAAAAGATCACCAAATATCCAGTTCCGCTTTGGTTTGGTGTGTTGACACCACAGTCAATGCCTCAGTCAATAATTCAGCCCAGAAAAGGAAACACTGGCTGCTTTGAAGAATATCATTTTGAAAAAAAAAAAAAAAAAAAAAGAGAGAAATTACTTTGAAACTGGAAGGGAATTCATCTCCCAGTACTCGTATCTCATTCTGAATATAGATGAATGTATCAAGTCAGTGCAAAAGCGCATGCATGTGATCGCTCGAGTACAGTACGGTAGTCATATAAAACTCATATGCATTGACGCTAAGCAATAGTCTTTTCTTTATTGTCTAAAAGTAGCTTTGTTGTCAATCTGCCAGTGTTATAATAATAGTAATAGCTGATTGTGAAGGGGTTTGAGAGGAGATTCTGCTGCAGTTACAGGACATTAATCCACTCGCTCGCGAGTCACACACTTCTGCAGACGCAGGTGCAGAACGTACAGCATGGTCTCACAAACAGAAGGAGTGTGTTTTTCAAAGCATACAGCATATTAGTTATAACAGCAATATGAATTGCATATGCGTACAGTCCAGTGTATGCATGCACAATATACAGTATTTATTTAAAGATTTAGAAATATTTAGAAATTATATTTTGCATAAAGAAAATTGAGCCTATTTTAGCACCATTATTATTATTATATTGTGATTTTGTATTATTCTGAATCAGTTTCATTAATATTTTCCATTTTCATTTTACTTTTAGTTAGAGTTTTAGTAATATTTTACTGTTTTTGTCATTTTTATTTCAGTTTTAGTTATTTCCATACATCAAGTTAATCTAAATGGAAACAAAAGTGCTATATTGCCTTGGCAAATAGCTGAAATATATATATATATAATTTTTTTCATTAAAAATTGATTGCAAATTGTCACTTAGAATCATGAGAACACATAAAAAATGGACAAAAAGCTCAACATTTCCAAACACTACAAAATAATGAGTTTGTGAGAAAATGTGCTTAATTGTCGTTATGATTTTGTGGTATTATAAGTTTGTAAGTGCGTATGCATGCATTGGTGCAGGTGTGTGTATGTGCAGGTGTGTGTATGTGGTGTGTTCATGTGCAGGTGTGTGTATGTATGTATGTATGTATGTATGTATGTGGTGTGTGTATGTGTGTATGTGTGTATGTGGTATGTTTATGTGCAGGTGTGTGTATGTGGTGTGTTTATGTGCAGGTGTGTGTATGTGGTGTGTTTATGTGCACGTGTGTGTATGTGGTGTGTTTATGTGCAGGTGTGTGTATGTGAGTATGTGCAGGTGTGTGTATGTGCAGGAGTGTGTGTGTGCAGATGTGTGTATGTGCAGGTGTGTGTGTATGTGGTGTGTGTATGTGGTGTGTTTATGTGCAGGTGTGTGTATGTGTGTATGTGGTGTGTTTATGTGCAGGTGTGTGTATGTGGTGTGTTTATGTGCAGGTGTGTGTATGTGTGTATGTGGTGTGTGTATGTGCAGGTGTGTGTATGTGGTGTGTTTATGTGCAGGTGTGTGTATGTGTGTATGTGGTGTGTGTGTTTATGTGGAAGGCTGATTTGTAGCTAATCACTGCAGAACAAGGAGAATTGAAAACAGTTGTTTTAAAAGAAAGACGCTGATAAAAATAATCCTATTATTTGAAGAGGGACTCTGAAAGTGTATTGGAGTGGATGCGGAGCTCAAGATATGAGCTGAACAAATCCATCCCATAATACGCTTAAATGAAGGTGTGGTGCTTTTTAAAGTTGCAGCTCTTCACCTTAGGCAGAGTTACTCTTTGCTTTAACATGCATAACTGTGTTTGTTTGATACTCGTTTCATATTTACAGAGTCGTATTGATTATAATGTATAATAAACGGTGTCAATTAATTTGAAGTACAAAGCTGTTGTAACAGTGGGTGACTAAAACTACAACTAAGAAGCACTAAAGCTGAAATAAAATAAAAATGTTACTAAATGAAATTTAGAAACTAAATTAATATTACAAATGTTGCCTAGGCAATAAGCTGAAATATTAATTAATTATTAACTGGAAATAAATAAATAACTAAAACTAACTAAAACAGAAATAAAAATAAACTTAAATAGCAATATAAAAAAAAACTAAACTAATAAAATGACAAAAGCATGTTACGAAATTACAAAAAATTTAACAAAAAAGGCTCATTCAAAATATGAATAAAACTAAATAAAAACTAAAATAACATTCGTGGTAATAAAAAAAATAAATAAAATAACACTGGTGGTAACTTTTTTATTACTATTTTGTTTTATTAATTTGTTTATGTTTTATGTTTTTTAATTTATTTTTTTATTATTTTATTTTATTTTATTTTATTTTATTTTATTTTATTTTATTTTATTTTATTTTATTTTATTTTTATTATTATCATTTTTTTTTTTTTTACAAAACAGCCCTTTGGGATATAAAAGTGCCTGAAATTGAATAAATTAACAACTCTATTAATAACAGTATTCAACGTCACACATTTGGATTTTCCTGGTGTATATTCAGTATCTGATTTCAATCACCTTGTCTAAGATGCGGAGCAGGAAGAGACTGAGAGGCCTGCTGGGAAGGCGGAGGTTAAGTTCCAGTTGGACAGGATCAAGAACAGCCCAATCTGTTGTTTTGGCATTAGTGTGGCTCAACAGAAAGGGAGATGAATTTAAGAGTGCCGACAGTAATCAGCAGAAGAACAGACCGAAAGGTTAAGCCATCAAAGCCTACTGTATCATATCTGATATGCAAATAAGACATTGAAATGATCAAAACTATCACACACAATCTACTACACGTCTTCTGTCAGATGAGTGGTAGTTTAGACTTTTTTAGCAAGTAAAAGGCTTTACAAACCCTCAGCTTGTGCTTCACTCGTCTTTGTGCTGTGAAATCTGCACTGATTTTCATAAATTAAACGTAAGAATAACTTTGATATTTTTGGTAATTTTTACAGATATGGATGTAACGTTACACAGACGTCACGGTTCGATACGAGTTTGGTACAACAGGAAAAAGCAACAAATCCCCAATGCTAGGTTTCAGACAGTAGTGCAAATTACAGTTCGGTGGCATTTAGTCCCCCTGAGGTAGTGTACAGTACAGACTCCTTTAGTGTATGAAGCAGTGAACACAATGCACTCTTGTATAGGTCATTTTTTTGTAGGGCTGATAAAAAACAAAAGGTCTTTTGTCACAATCAGCTACAAAACTAAAATCTCTTGTGTTATAAAAGTACAAAATAAATAGAATAATGAAAACTTGTGCAGAGATTCGTTTTCTTTGTGCGTGAGAGTTCATTAACATGCGGTGGCAATGGCGGATGCACAAAGTTCAATATTACGCTTTTTCAAGAAATCACGGAAAGATGAGCGAGAAGGAGCAAAAGAGTCTACTTCACCTTTCCACGAGGAGACGGCGCGTGAAGCGGCACCTGAGGCTTCCCATTTCCAGGACACACATATTTCATCACTCAATCACACAAGCGCCACAATGCCAAATGATTTCGTCTCATTATAACATCGGAAATGACTTAAAATACTCCGTCATGTATGGTCATACAGATAAGAGTATCATTCGAAACTGTAAAGTATTTTTATTTGTGTACACTCACAATAAAAACAAAACATTGTGCTTTTGTAAAATAAAGAAAACAAACAGGATGCTGCTTTGTGGAGCGCATCACAAAAATTCATCAAAACTCAGCATGTAGGCTACTAGCAAACTCTTGCGTGCATCTGAACTCTTGTTTTGAGTTGGTGCATAGATCGTCTCTTCTGCTGCTCTTTTTCCTGTTGTGGGTGTTAGCAAACAGCGTTGCATTAGCTTGGCTACTTTTGATAGGCTATTCTAGCGTGACAGAAGACTACTCGCTCTATGATCACCCAGTCATAAAGACCAGGGGCCGTATTCACAAAACATCTTAAGGCTAAAAGTAGCTCCTAACTTGCCAATTTAGGAGAAACTCTTAAAAATAATGGGCGTGTCAGTCCTAATTTTAGGACTCCTAAATTTTTGCTCTAAGAGTATTTCACAAAGCATTTCAGCGCTAAAACTAGCTCCTAAATCTGTGAAACGTTAGGAGTAGTCAAGAGGACTCCTAAGTCACTAAGACCAAATCACAAACAATCTTAATGGATGTCGCGGACCTTTCTCCCCTTTCTCTCTTCCACCTCACTTCCTGTCTACTCACTGTCCTATCATAATAAAAAGGCAAAAATGCCAAAAATAATATTTATTTATTAAATAAGTAAATAAATAAATAAAAAAGGAAATAATGTCTGATTACCTGTGTCAGTTGTTTCACGAGTTCACACTTACAAATGATCGGATAGAGTAAAAGACTAAAATAAGCCTATTTGGCGTGCTGTCCGAGGGGATCGAGGGCTCCGAGCTCAGAATTTAGCCCAAACCCAGAGTTCCCCCCCCCGAATCCCCGGCTGGGCCGAGCGTGAGGAGTCGGGGTGGCGGAGGGATGCAGAAAGCTGTCGAGGTAACTAGGTGAGTCGGCTGTGTATAATGTATATACTCGAGCTGATTAGATAGCGCTCTTCCCGAACTTTATTTATAAAACATCATTTGTCGCTTGAATTCTGCAATCTCTCGAGATGAAGACATGTAAGAGGCTGACAATTAGCTGAACATATACTTGTTTAATTAGTGACACAGCCTACTTTTTAAAATCTTTATTTGAATATGGCAAAACAATTATTTTAAAATCTCTATTTGAATATGGCAACATTCTTATTTTAAAACCTTTATTTGAATATGGTAACATGATACCTCATTCTACAACATATCTATGATTAAATAATTGACAGAGACCCCTCCCCTATCAGCCAATCACTGTGGTCATAGTTAGGAAGCATGATGACATCATCCATAGCAACGAGGTCAACCCCGCCCTTACTCTTAGCTCAAGACTTCCCTCTATTCTTTAGTAAAAGTTGGTCTCAGCAGCTTTGGGAATAGGTTTTAAGAGAAAACTCTTAACTAAGAACTTTTACTGCTATTTAGGAGAACTCTTAGTGCTAAGATAAAATGTTTTGTGAATACGGCCCCAGAGGTGTAAAGAGTGCCTGAAAACCATACTTGAGTAAAAGTACAGATTCCTTACAGTGAAAATGACTCCATTACAAGTTACAAGACACCAATTCCAATACAACTTGAGTAAAAGTCTTAAGAGTATCTGATTTTAACAGTACTTAAGCATTTTACTCATACTAAATATAGGCTCAACAATGCACTAGTCCTCGATACCTGAGAGACGTACCAGTGAAAATAAGAAACTATTGATTTTCTAAAATCAAAATAAAACTGAACACCTCAATATTGCAATAAATCAAGGTCGACACAACAGCCTCTTAAACGTCTATAAACTCTCAAGTCTCAGTTAAGCTCAAGTGCACAAAAAGGCCATAAGTAAACCAAAATATTTCAAAAAGGTCTCGCCAATATAGTGGATAAATAAAATAATAATAAGCCTTCTTGCACTGGATGTGCTGGATTAATCAGCGGCTGCAGTCATGAACTCATCTCATAAATCAAACGTTTGCGATTCATCAACTCCCTGCTAATGCACTCACATTCATGTAAAGTAGCCTTGTTGACAACTTTGGGAGAGTAAAGGCAAAACACACAAGATATAGTACCTTCAATGTCCTTAGATGGCGATATCGCTTCTTTATAGCAGAAACAAACTGCTGCAGGAAAAGTTAGGTGCCATGCAAAATGTAATGTGTAATTGCATTACTCAACACAAATGTATTGGAGTAAAAAGTGCATTTACTTGTTCAAAAATGTATTCAAGTAGAGAGTAAAAGTTGCTAATATCTTTGATACTTTGTACAACTCCAAAGTAGCCAAAAAGATACTTAAGTACAGTAACTAATTACATTTACTCAAATACTTTACACCACTGATAAAGACATTTTAGTACAGATGAAATACGGGACAAAACATGATTTTTCATAAGTCGGGACACTAAGAATAGAGCTGAAATTGGATTGGAGTGTGGATCGCCTGTGACTGGCTGTATTCGTCTGACTGTATGACGTCTGTACCGTGATGAATACATGTACCGTTACACCCCTATTTGCAAAATGGGTGACCAGACGTCCCGTTTTTTTTCCAGGACAGTCCCGTATTTCAACTCTTTTCTTAGTGTCTCCACTCATGAAAAAAATCATGTTTTGTCCCGTATTTCATCTGTACTAAAATGTCTTTATGGCTAGGTGATCATAGAGCGAGTAGTTCCCTTTCAGTCGGTCACGTTCAACGTACGTCGGAACTGACCGACGGCTTGGGGATCATTTTCAGAGACCAATCTACTTCGAGTGTATAAAAACGAGCCAATAACGTTGGCATACGGTCCACGCACCGCCCCGCAGCGCGGGTATAAATACGGAAGTGGAATACCGCATCCTCGCTTTCAACTTCGGAGCCGAACGGTTTGCAGTTCAAGCTGTTTCTACTAAGAGTGTTTTTGCTACGAGCCTTTGAGGAAGATCGCTCTCTTACCTGGTGCTGCCGTGACGGTGCGATTCAGCGAGTGTCCGCTGCAACGTGCACTGTTCCTGTGTTGGTTGGCTGGGCGTTTCCGGTTGTTGAGTGCTCACACACAGGCTTGCACGATCGGACCGCTGTGAGCCGCGGCCATCTCCCTGAGTGCCTCAGCACTTCTAAAAGAGCATTTCCCTTCCTAAAAGAGCAACACGGTTTGACCCTGTGTCTTTTTCAAGATGTCATTAAAACCGTGTGTTTCTGGATGCCGTCGTTTTCTGTCCCCAGTTGACGGTCATGATCGCTGTCTCACGTGTTTGGGCGTTCAGCACGCTGAGGCAGCGTTCGTGAATGACTCATGTTCCCACTGCGGGAACATGACCATCGCAGTTCTACGGTCTATGCTCGGATACCTCAGAAGGGGTGGAGTCCCATTGCGCATCCCCCGATCTAGTGGTCCTCCCGCTGCAAAGCAGAGGCCTGCTTTTTTGGCTGATGCCTTTGGTGGAGACCTGAGAGTCACTGTGAGGGCTTCCCCGATGGGCCAACAAGCCCCTTGGGCCCCTCCCCCCTCCGCTGCGCCGGTGGAGCTTCCAGAAGAGCGGCCCAGTCCTTCCCTTGGGGGGCCGGACGTCTCTTTAGGGGCTCCGGCTGAGGATATGATCTCGATAGCTGCATCGGAGGACGAGCTAATGGGCTCTGGAGATGAGGATTCGGCTGCGTTGCCCCCTTCGGGTGTGGTAGCATTGCCCGAGTCAGATCCAGAACTTACGGTTATGCTTTCCCGGGCCGTCCCCCTGCGTCTGCCTCCACCCCTGCCAAGCCCAAGCAGCAACCTCCACCCGGGAAGCACGGCGCCAGACGCAAGGGTGCCGCCCAACCCGCTCAGGGTCCCGCGAAGTCGGCCGGTAAACGGAAGGGTAAGCGGCCCTGAGATGGGCAGCCCAGGGACGGATGGATCTGCTCGGAGGGAGATGGTGTCCGCACCCCTCCCCCTCCTGGAAGAGGACTGGGGGGCCAACATCATTCTGCCGCTGGCTCTTCGGAGTGCAGCAGTACCCACATTGTCAACAAAAGAGCAGTTTCCTTTGTCCCTGGGACCCAAGAGGGCCAAGCCGGCTGTATGCGACGCCCCCGGGCCTTGGGGCCTTTCGCCAGGGGGCGGTGTGAGGGGGGCTAGAGGACGCCCCCGGGCCTCTCTCCCACACATTGCCCCACCCTGGAACAGTCAGACAACACTCCGGGTCGCCTCCGGGCCGTCCGGGTCGAGTCTGAGCGTTCCACCTCGCTGCCCCACCCCGAGTATGTCTGTTGGTCCTGCTTGCACGGTCTCTGGGGGCCTGGCTAGCGCTCCCCAGGCCGTCTCGCTGGCTCATCCGTACTATCAGACTCGGCTACGCGATTCAGTTCACGTACTGGCCCCCCAAGTACAGGGGCATCCTCTTCACTTCCGTGCGGAGCAGCGATGCCCACGTCTTGCGGTCAGAGATCGATGTCCTACTGGCTAAATACGCGGTCCAGCCGGTTCCTCCAGCTGATAAGAGGTCGGGGTTCTACAGCCCCTACTTCATTGTACCCAAGAAAGGGGGTGGGTTACGACCAATCTTGGACCTGCGTGTCCTGAATCGGGCCCTGCACAAGCTTCCGTTCAGGATGTTAACGCAGAAACGCATTTTCGAATGCATCCGTCCCCGAGATTGGTTTGCAGTGATCGACCTGAAGGACGCGTACTTTCATGTCTCTATCCTTCCTCGACACAGACCGTTCCTACGCTTTGCGTTCGAGGGGAGGGCATATCAGTACAAAGTCTTGCCCTTCAGGCTGTCCCTGTCGCCTCGCGTCTTCACGAAAGTTGCAGAGGCAGCCATTGTTCCGCTCAGAGAACACGGTGTTCGCATCCTCAACTATCTCGACGACTGGCTCATACTCGCCCAGTCTCGGGAACAGTTGTGCGAACACAGGGACCTGGTGCTCAGTCACCTCAGCCTGTTGGGCCTTCGGGTCAACCGAGAGAAGAGCAAACTCTGTCCCAGACAGAGGATCTCTTATCTCGGCATGTAGCTGGACTCGGTTAACCAGACTGTGCGCCTCACAGAGGAGCGAGTCCGGTCAGTGCTGAACTGCTGTAATATGTTCAAAGGCAGGACGGCGGTCCCACTGAAATATTTTCAAAGGCTCCTGGGGCATATGGCATCTGCAGCCGTGGTAACGCCACTCGGATTGCTTCATATGCGCTCGGATTGCTTCATATGAGACCCCTTCAGCACTGGCTTCATGGCCGGGTCCCGAGATGGGCGTGGCAGAGCGGCAAGTACCGGGTCCCAGTTACTCCGTACTGCCGCCAAACATTCAGCCCGTGGTCAGACCCTTCGTTTCTACGGACGGGAGTGCCCTTAGAACAAGTGTCCAGGCATGCTGTGGTCTTCACGGATGCCTCATCCACCGGCTGGGGGGCCACGTACAACGGGCATGCAGTCTCGGGTCTGTGGAAGGGGTCCCAGCTGCATAGGCATATCAATTGCCTGGAGTTGCTAGCAGTACGTCTTGCCCTAAGCCGCCTCAAAAAGCCGCTTCAGAGCAAGCACGTACTGGTCTGTACGGACAGCACTGCGGCCGTTACGTACATCAACCGCCAGGGTGGTCTACGCTCCTGTCGCATGATGCAACTCGCCCGCCATCTCCTCCTGTGGAGTCAGAAGCATCTGAGGTCGCTTTGGGCCATTCACATCCCTGGTGCGCTGAACCAGACAGCCGACGAGCTCTCTCGTCAGTCGACACCTCCGGGAGAGTGGCGACTCCACCCCCGGAGCGTCCAGCTGATATGGGACCTTTTCGGAGCCTCGCAGGTAGACCTTTTCGCCTCTCTGGACTCGACCCATTGCCAGTTGTACTATTCCCTGACCGGGGGCACCCTCGGCACAGATGCACTGGTGCACAGCTGGCCCCGGGACCTACGCATGCGTTTCCCCCAGTGAGCCTTCTCGCACAGACTCTGTGCAAGGTCAGGGAGGACGAGGAGCAGATCTTGCTAGTTGCGCCCTACTGGCCCAACCGGACCTGGTTTCCCGAACTCACACTCCTCTCGACAGCCCCTCCCTGGCCGATTCCCCTGAGGAAGGACCTGCTTTCTCAGGGACGGGGCACTCTATGGCACCCGCGTCCATACCTCTGGAAACTCCATGTCTGGTCCCTGGACGGGACGCGGAGGTTCTAGGTGGCCTGCCACAAACGGTGGCAGACACCATCGCTTCTGCTAGAGCCCCTTCTACGAGGCACCTCTATGCTCTGAAGTGGAACCTGTTCGTTGAGTGGTGTTCTTCCCGCCGGGAAGACCCCAGAAAGTGTTCGATTAGTGTCGTGCTAATTGATGGGCTGGAGCGAACGCTGTCTCCCTCCACCCTCAAAGTGTACGTCGCGGCAATAGCGGCGTACCACGATGCAGTTGAAGGTAAGTCCTTGGGAAAGCACGACCTAATCGTCAGGTTCCTCAGAGGTGCGAGGAGGCTAAATCCTCCTCGTCCACACTCGATACCCTCTTGGGATTTAACTCTGGTGCTCAGGGCACTTCAGAGCCCTCCCTTTGAGCCTTTGCAGTCTGTAGAGTTAAAAATTCTGTCCATAAAGACAGTACTCCTGACTGCATTGGCCTTCATCAAGAGGGTAGGGGACCTGCACGCACTTTCGGTCAATGAATTGTGCCTAGAGTTCGGGCCGGCCAACTCTCACGTCATCCTGAGACCCCAGCCCGGATACGTGCTCAAGGTTTCCACCACTCCCTTCCGGGACCAGGTGGTGAACCTGCAAGCGCTGCCCTCGGAGGAGGCAGACCCAGCCCTGGCTTTGTTATGTCCCGTCCTCGCTCTTCGCGTTTACGTTGACCAGACTCAAAGCTTTAGGACCTCAGAGCAGCTCTTCGTCTGTTACGGAGGCCAGCAGAAGGGAAAGGCTGTCTCCAAGCAGAGGTTAGCCCACTGGATAGTTAGGTACCAATCGCAAGACGTGCCTTGCCCGTTCGGGTTGCGAGCACACTCAACCAGGAGTGTGGCCTCCTCCTGGGATGTGGCCTCCCCAGAAATGGCTAACCCTGTCAAGCTCCTCCGTCACCCCTTCGGTGTCAGACGTTGCGGCCATCTGACGCCAGGCCTGCACCCGTATGCTTGTGGAACGTGTGTGTAGGCTGGGTTCCATATGTAGCGGTCCCTACGGCGACCCCATATGTGTATCTCCCTGAGATGGGCACGCTTTCCCAGCGTTATCCAATAGTCACACTGAGTGGGTCTTGCAGAAACAGCAGTGACGGACCTTCCCTGCTTGGAGCCCTGTCTCCTGCTCCAACCTAGGAGCACTCCAGCGAGCTCAAGCAGGGCGCTGGAAGGGCCAGCCTCCCTGGCGTGTTGGTAGGGATCCCCAATTCGTCGGTCAGTTCCGACATACGTACTTCCCGTCGCCAGGTGCTGTGCTTCCGCTGAAGGGCCGAGTCACTTTTTCGGCTCCTCAGTTGGAAAAGCGAGGATGCAGTATTCCACTTCCGTATTTATACCCGCGCTGCGGGGCGGTGCGTGGACCGCATGCCAACATTATTGGCTCGTTTTTATACACTCGAAGTAGATTGGTCTCTGAAAATGATCCCCAATTCGTCAGTCAGTTCCGACGTACGTCTCCGTTCCCTCCTTCAGGGAACGAGGGTTACATACATAACCGAGACGTCTTCTGTCACGTGAGAATAGCCTATCAAACATAGCCAAGCTCATCCTACAACAAATTCACCATCTAATCACAATTGATTTTCCATAAACTTGCAGTTAGTGAAGGCAGGATATTAGAGAGCGCGGAGGAGATCAAGTCAGGCACGAAGATGCTCAAACGCGTGTATACATTTAACAAGGACCTTCAAAAAGAGTTTATCAAATTATTATGCGCAGTAAGTCGTAAAAAAGAACTCAGTGGTATCGCGCTGAATGACACATACCAGAACCGCTCTCTCAGACAGCGCTCGATTACGAGTTCAGTTTTCCTTGCGCCTGAATGATCAAATACATCTCACGTAAATACAGTCGGTATGGATGAGGAGAATGTAAACCGCACGGCGGATACGTGTTAGTGTATTAGATCCAAGCATTCAGTTTTAAAGGGGCAGCTCAGCCTAAAATACCTGTCTGTGTCATTAATGTTAATCAAACAAAAAATTGTGTATACATGTTAAATAAACCTGAAAAACATAGTTTATTTGACTTGTATATCTATTTTTTTTTGTCCTGAAAGAACTCAATGAATTGCATTGCATTATATGGAACTACAGAGAATAATTCATAAAACTGAAACTTCTGGTTACACTTTATTTTAAGGTGAAGTACATTTAACTTACTCAAATAAGTACTGAGTGTTAGTTACTTGTAACTATGCATAATTTACAGTTATACAGTAAGAACATGTCATAACGTGTAAGTATGTCACCTTAAAACAAAGTGTTACCATTTTTTTTCTTCATTAATCTCAGTAGATATTTGTTTTCTCTCATTTACAGTGCACTTTAACTATGAATGACGAGACGACACATGACCTCTTCCCGTAAAGCGGCAATACGCTCCAGAGATTGATGAACAGAAGCAGCCGCCTAAACATCAGAGGCTCCATAACATCCTGCAGAATCTGCGGCTCTGTCTCCTGACAGCCGGCCTCGGTGAGCATCTATTGTTCGATGTCGAGCACCTCCATTTCCCCAGGCGGTAAAGGTTAGGGCACAGATCCACCTTGCTCCATTGCCCCAGACATCTTAAACCTATTTGAAACAAATGAGCTTCGCTCTGAAGCAAGGCCAAGGCCCAGGAATCAATCTAATTGAGAGAAGGGGGCTTACAAAAGAGCTCGCAAGCACTTTCGAACATCGCTCTAGAGCCAACATTAAGGGAAGCGTTTCTTACACTTCTCTCCTCAACTAATCCAGCCTCAAATCCCTAAGCTGTGTCAATGGACGGGATTCTGTCTGGAAGTAACAAGCAGGAGTATCGGGCTTAGCCGGGATCGAAGGTCCAGAATATAAAATTATGCTTTGCAGCAGTTGAGCAAAAACAAAAAGCTGAACATCGTGTGTGGCGTCAACTCAGAAGTTCTTCTACGATAATGTGTTTGGACCTGTGAAATATTACATGTGAAACTGAATTGATGTTCTTTTACTTTTGCCCTTTATCACTGACAGTATGGATGGTAGAGCAAGAACAAGAGCGTGAGCTATAATATCTCAATTTGTTTACATCCTTCTGTAGAGTTGAAGAGATCTTAGAAGATTTAAAAAACAGCCCTATTTGAACAGGACCAGTTTTCAAAATGTTGTTTGGGCTACAATTAAGGTAAGGTTAGTCAAAAACACATGAGGAGAACTGATGGGATCAGCAATCACAGACATTCGGACATGGATCAGATTTCTCAGAGGATCATTGAGTTTGCTGAAAAACATGTAATGGTTACTTCACATGAAGGTCCATTTTAAACATTTTACTATGAGTACACTCTAAAAAATGCTGGGTTGTTTTAACCCAAATTTGGGTCAAATATGGACAAACCCAACCTTTGGGTTAAAAATGTAATGTAAAAATGTAACCCAACGGTTGGGTTTGTCCATATTTGACCCAAGTTTGGGTTAAAATAACCCAGAATTTTTTAGAGTGTAGTTTTGCAACATGTCAACTAACAGTCATTAGAGTATTATTAGACTGATATGATTAGGGTTAGTAGAATAAGTTGACATGTAGTTGCAAAGTTACTTATAGTCAGTAGAATGTCTGTTGAGGAGCTTCAAAATAAAGAGTTAGCAGATATTAAGCAGACAGTTGACTGCCCATTTTAATATCAATATAATTTCTATGAATAAAAAAGGGTAATGCGCCACAAAGCAAAAATGCTGCCAAAGCAAAAAGTTACTATTTTGGAATAAATGTAAAAATGCGTAAAAAAAACTAACTTGATTAAATTTATACTTGGCTTTAATAAATAGACCATTACATAGTTAGTGTAAAAATACAAAATAGAATTGTATTTGGTCTCTTTTTTGTATTTAATGTTTATTTAACCAGGAAAATTAAGTGTAACAGGGATATAAATTTACATTTGAGATTATATATATATACTTTACCTCCTTATTTTAAAACACCACCGCACACCACTGGTCTGTATTTATTATATATTGTATGATCCAAATTAGTTGTTGTTTTTTTAGCAAGGGATGAAGAATTGCATGTTTGAAACTGTTTGGTACTACTCCACTCATTAAGGAGCAGTTTCCAGTCTGCAGCCCTCCATTCATTTAGGAGACAATGTCTGCCAGCTGCGCTGATGAGACTGCTTTAACGTTAGTGAAAAGGTTAGACAGTGCAGGATTAGTTGATGAAAGGGAATGTGAAGGTACAATTGCACTTCTGATCTTCTCAATTTTTTTGAGTGAAAAACAATAAAAACTCTTCACAAGTCTCTTGTGTAGCATCTCTCATAACATTTCTTGAGGGGGTTCAATTGTGTCAAACGTTACTTTTTTAGAAACTCATGTGAAATTTAAATTTAAAGGTTATATCAGTAAATAATTAATTTATTAAGCAGTGGATTACCAGCATAGACAATTTAAAGCTTTTATTGGTGTTTGCAGTGCAGTATTTGACCAGAAGGGTAAAATTTATGGTTATTTTTGTCAGTTATGGCTTGTTATATCTAGCATTCTGCCCGCTTTGAAATAAGTAATGCGGTAAAATTACATTTATTTGAATGAATTATAGCATTTTTTTTTAAATTAATTATCGAGAGAGAGAGAGATTCGTCTGTTCAGCGCCTCTCTCTGTTAACAACGAAACTTTGAATTTAATTACCTCAAAATAGAGATGTAACCCCCTTGTTGCTGAGAAATATAATGTAGTGATTCAGTAGTGAAGCTATTTTATTATTAAAAGTCGCGGGGCAGCTTTGATAAGTTTCTGTGTTCCTGAATGTTTTTGTGTGCGCAGCTCGATCTCCACTCTGTGTGAAAGAGACGTATATGTGTACGCATTTTAATGAAAACAGCGCATTAATATAGAACGGTCAACTGACTTGGAACTACCTGTGCATTAAACGGTTTTATTGCACACCTTCCAGCCAATCAGAATCGAGTATTCAGACAGACCATGTATAAAAGACATACACCGATCAGGATTAACATTATGACCACCTTCCTAATATTGTTGCCCTGACCCATCGAGGCATGGACTCCACTAGACCCCTGAAGGTGTTCTGTGGTGTCTGGCACCAAGATGTTAGCAGCAGATCCTTTAAGTCCTGTAAGTTGCGAGGTGGGGCCTCCATGTAGTGCATCCTGGTGCCATGTGTTCCCTAGGTAAGCCACGCACACGCACCCGGCCATCCACGTGATGTAAAAGAAAACGTGATTCATCAGACCAGGCCACTTTCTTCCATTGCTCCGTGGTCCAGTTCTGATGCTCACGTGCCACGTTGCCCATTTTTCCTGCTTCTAACACATCAACTTTGAGGACAAAATGTTCACTTGCTGCCTAATATATCCCACCCACTAACAGGTGCGGTGATGAAGAGATAATCAGTGTTATTCACTTCACCGGTCATAATGTTATGCCTGATTGGTGTATACATCATACGTGATGCACGCAAGCAAAACACATGACCTTCTGTAACACCCACGTCTAGAAAACACAATCTCCCACCTCAGTGATGAGAATTGTAACTCAAATATTGTTTAGAAAACCAGTCCGTCTGAATAGGGCTTAGGGCTGAAGTCTCAAACTGTGCACAGATTTGCCTAGATATCTGCAAGACAGAGTTATGATGTGAACTTTTCTCATCAAATTCTCTCAGGATCACACAATCTGAGCTGCCATCCACCACATTCATTTTATAGCTCTACACGGCACTCTTATCATATGAAAACTATGTTTTGTTTATCCTAAGAAATTGTAGGAGAATCCCTGAGACGAAGCAACGAAAGAGCAACTTGTGAGCAATAACATTTTCCTCTGGGAGATTCAAAAGTGACTAGCAAGTTACATTCTGCAATATTACAATCAGCGCAAATATTTCCCCTTATAATTTTTGCAAAACTCTTGGATTTATTGCTATAATCGAAATGTCCAAGTCAAATTAAAGTCTAATGTTTTATTAAAGGCAATTTCCATGAATTTGATGTCGTTGTTGCTGCAGTGAGATCTCCATGGTGATGAACGTCCAAAAATAATTTATGAAACGAGGCAGAAATATTTCCCATTTTGGATTTTTGCTGCACTGAAAATTCACAAAGAGCTAAAATGGAGGATTTTCTCTGTGGCGAAGAGCCAAGGTTGGATCTGATTACACTCCAAGAGCTAACAAGTGCTTAGAAATGATGTGTGAAAGTGTTAATAACATGAGAGGAATATGCACTTTCTCACTCATATAATTTTTAATATGCTGCACAGACTCGCTTAGTCAACTCAAGTGAGTTCAGAGGATCCTCTAAAAAGTCTCAGTGAATTTTTACTTACATTAATTTTATGAAAAATTAAACATCAGTGAATATCAGGATGTGTGGCCAGGATTATGAGCAATATTCAGTTCTAATGCTTTGAATCTAATATGTTACTCAGCGTGTTATTTTTCATATGCACTTGTGTAGATCAACACTGCAACTGATTGATCAATCAATGAAAGAAAAAAAGGTCAGGTTTAACTATTAATCAAATTCTCTTTGATAGTGACTGAATTCATTAGCGGTGTGTTGTGGTTTTACGAAAGGTTCACACAACCCCACTGGAAAAAAGGCAGAGCTAAAGAAATGGTCTTCAAAGCAGAGCTTCAAAGGCAGACAGCTGCTGTCATTTATTCTCATATTATCACAGATTAGGCAGATCAGACCTGATCATTTGCATTTGATATTAGCATTTGCCCTCCTCCTGTGAAACACTGCAAGTAATTCTATGTATTTATGCCAACTTACAGTCAACAGTAGTGTACGTAAAACAGCTCGACATGTCAGTAACTCTTAAGGCACTTTCCGTTGAAAAGAGACGTCGCAGGACATGAAACACTTAAAGGGGTCCTATAATGCTGCTTTTTACAAGATGTAAAATAAGTCTCTGATGTAGTGTGTATGTGAAGTTTTAGCTCAAAATACCCAACAGATCATTTTTTATAGCATGTTAAAAATGTCACTTTTTGAGGGTGAGCAAAAAATGTGCCGTTTTTGTGGGTCCCTTTAAATGCAAATGAGCTGCTGCTCCTGCCCCCTTTCAGGAAGAGGGCGGAGCTTCAAGAGCTCGTGTTAGCAGCTCCGATTACCTCACGCAGACACACACTGAAAATGTCCGAAACTGTTCAGCCTTTTATGTTCAAACTGGAAGAAAAGAAGAAGAAGAAGTGACAACATGTAGAATGAGACAGGACGTTTCTGATTGGTTAGTTGATGAATTTATGAGTTAACTATCTTCAAGTCATTGATTAGCAAATTCTGTCATGATAATCTATAAATGGCTGGTGTGGGAACTGTTGTAAGATGCACAGAGCCAGAGAATATCTGCTGCATGAAGAGAGAACAGGTATAGTTTAGTTTAATTACGGTTATAACTTATGTTGGCATCTTGCTTTATGACATGCTATTGCATTTGTGTTCGTATTGTATTGCAATAAATGTGAAAGACGGATGACAGCTTGAACGACTCCCAAATGTGCTTGACTACAACAACTCTTCCTCTTCTCAACATCACTCAAATAAGTTGGCAAAACTAAAAATAATTGAGGTAATCAGTTAATTTTTAAGTTAAGAAATTCAAAGTTTAACATCAGTATAGCAAATGATGAATGAGTACAGTAATATATTACATTTACCATATATCTGTTCTCCCACTTAACATTAAATTTGCACAAAAAACATTATATAACACTTAATTTTATCATTTACTTATATATTTATATAGGTTGGTTCAGTGATGTTAAATAATATTTTTGAGTACACTGTGAACCCGAATAAGTTGGCAAAACTCAAAAATGTGAGGTAATCAGATAAATTTTTAAGTTATTCAAAAATAAATTCAAAGTTTAAGTAAGCAGAACTTGCAGATTTTCATTTTGTACTCATAAATTTTGATTACTCTTAACTTGAAATTTTTGAGTAAGCTAATTCATATATTCACCTTAAAATTATCATGCAATCACAACTTGAATATTTTTAGTACTGGAAACTCGGCTAGCTTTTACTAGCTAATTCAATATGTTAACCTTTTCTGTGTTATGTTTGATTCAGGAGATATGATACAAAATACATAATTTGGTTATGGCGGAAAGTAAAATAGTCGCCATGGCGACCACGAGGCATTTTTGTGATGGCTCCATTTCTGGAAATGTTCAGGGCCCCAAACTGTACAAGTGTATCAAATGTAATGCTTTTATGAAAAAGTGAACATATCACCTCAAATTTTGCACATACAGTGGGGAGAACAAGTATTTGATACACTGCCGATTTTGCAGGTTTTCCTACTTACAAAGCATGTAGAAGTCTGTAATTTTTATCATAGGTACTCTTCAACTGTGAGAGACGGAATCTAAAACAAAAATCCAGAAAATCACATTTGCATTTTATTGCATGACATAAGTATTTGATCACCTACCAACCAGTAAGAATTCCGGCTCTCACAGACCTGTTAGTTTTTCTTTAAGAAGCCCTCCTGTTCTCCACTCATTACCTGTGTTAACTGCACCTGTTTGAACTCTTTACCTGTATAAAAGACACCTGTCCACACACTCAATCAAACAGACTCCAACCTCTCCACAATGGCCAAGACCAGAGAGCTGTGTAAGGACATCAGGGATAAAATTGTAGACCTGCACAAGGCTGGGATGGGCTACAGGACAATAGGCAAGCAGCTTGGTGAGAAGGCAACAACTGTTGGCGCAATTATTAGAAAATGGAAGAAGTTCAAGATGATGCTCAATCTCCCTCGGTCTGGGGCACCATGCAAGATCTCACCTCGTGGGGCGTCAATGATCATGAGGAAGGTGAGGGATCAGCCCAGAACTACATGGCAGGACCTGGTCAATGACCTGAAGAGAGCTGGGACCACAGTTTCAAAGAAAACCATTAGTAACACACTACGCCGTCATTGATTAAAATCCTGCAGCGCACGCAAGGTCCCCCTGCTCAAGCCAGCGCATGTCCAGGCCCGTCTTAAGTTTGCCAATGACCATCTGGATGATCCAGAGGAGGAATGGGAGAAGGTCATGTGGTCTGATGAGACAAAAATAGAGCTTTTTGGTCTAAACTCCACTCGCAGTGTTTGGAGGAAGAAGAAGGATGAGTACAACCCCAAGAACACCATCCCAACCGTGAAGCATGGAGGTGGAAACATCATTCTTTGGGGATGCTTTTCTGCAAAGGGGACAGGACGACTGCACCGTATTGAGGGGAGGATGGATGGGGCCATGTATCGTGAGATCTTGGCCAACAACCTCCTTCCCTCAGTAAGAGCATTGAAGATGGGTCGTGTCTGGGTCTTCCAGCATGACAACGACACACAGCCAGGGCAACTAAGGAGTGGCTCCGTAAGAAGCATCTCAAGGTCCTGGAGTGGCCTAGCCAGTCTCCAGACCTGAACCCAATAGACAATCTTTGGAGGGAGCTGAAAGTCCGTATTGCCCAGCGACAGCCCCGAAACCTGAAGGATCTGGAGAAGGTCTGTATGGAGGAGTGGGCCAAAATCCCTGGTGCATTGTGTGCAAACCTGGTCAAGAACTACAGGAAACGTATGATCTCTGTAATTGCAAACAAAGGTTTCTGTACCAAATATTAAGTTCTGCTTTTCTGATGTATCAAATACTTATGTCATGCAATAAAATGCAAATTAATTACTTAAAAATCATACAATGTGATTTTCTGGATTTTTGTTTTAGATTCCGTCACTCACGGTTGAAGATTACCTATGATAAAAATTACAGACTTCTACATGCTTTGTAAGTGGGCAAACCTGCAAAATCAGAAGTGTATCAAATACTTGTTCTCCCCACTGTATCACCTGGACTATAACAGAAACTCTTCTAAATTAGCAAAGCAAACCATTAAACACAAATCTCCCACTTAGCATTAAACTTGTTAAGCAATAATTAAGCATTAAGCAATAATTAATTGTATCATTTACTCTTCCTTTTAAGTGGCATGGCAAAGCATGGACATCCCAGCCCAGTTTCAGTTTGATTTAAGTTTGTCTAAATTAAAAGAAACACGTTCATAAAACTCAAAACAATGAAACAATTCAGATTACTTAAAATGTTGAGTTTTGTGAACTCAAACGAAAAAAGTTCATTTGATTTAATTTGTTTAAAGGGGGCATATTATGCCCCTTTTCACAAGATGTAAAATAAGTCTCTGATGTCCCCAGAGTTTGTATGTGAAGTTTTAGCTCAAAATACCCCACAGATCATGTTTTATAGCCTGTTAAAATTGACACTTTTTTGGGGTGAGCAAAAACACACCATTTCCCTTTAAATGCAAATGAGCTGCTGCTCCCTGCCTGTTCTTTGGAGAAGAGGGCGGAGCTTCAACAGCTCGTGCAACAACAACATTAGAACATGTCAGAAACTAAAGGTGTTCAGTTCAAACCGGACTCGGACAATAATGCCTACAGATCCAGAGAATATCTGCTGCATGGAGACAGAACAGGGATAGTTTAGTTTAATTCCGGTTTTAACATGTTGTCATCTTGCTTTTATCCACTATTAGTACAAGCCTGTTGTAGCGGACCCTGTCCGAATGATGGCCAAAACTTTACTGATGAATTTTATGAAGTTTATTGTTCATCACACAGAAGATGAAGCGTCTGTTTTCACTCAGAAAGTCACTGTAAGAGCTGAATAAAACACAGTACAAGAAGTGCGCATTAAAGTCTTATCCATAAACACTCTCTCTCCCTTGCATTATCATCAGCATACACCGCGAATTACACAAAGACACTCCTTTCAACTAAAGGTAAACAAATATATACAGACCTCATGCCTTTTCAGGGGGTTCTTAATTAACTGGTAAACTTTATATCCGTAAAACAACTCCGATGAACTGTAATAACGTGCGTGCTCTCCCTTCCTTTATTGCCGTGACCAGTATGGCTCCGGACACTATAAGCTGGATCAAGAACAGTTGGTACTGATCCATCCTTGAGCTTGAATTTTTAGCAAAACCTGCCTTGAATTGTCCCTCGTTCAGGCAATGCACCTGCGTTGCTTACAAGACATTGTTGTCACTACAGCTGCTCGAGAGCGGAGTAAATGGCGGACAGTGTACAACTGACTGAGGGCGGAAACTATGCTAATACAGTCTGTCAGCGTCGTGGGTGGAAACGTCCAGATTAAGGGGCGGTAATATTATAATAGATCCCCTTCCTGCGTCAGAAGGGGAGAAAAATCTGAGTGGCTCGTTTTTCCACATGCTTGCAGAAAAAGGCTTCCCAAAACAAAGTTACTGGGTTGTCCTTTTTCACGTTTTCTGGGTTGGTAGATGCACCAGGGACCCGATTATAGTACTTAAACATGGAAAAATTCAGATTTTCATGATAGGCTATGTCCCCTATCAAGCCAATTAATTAATTTGAGCGTTAGGGTTTGCTAACAATGAACAATATAGAGTAAGAGATTAAGTGAATTGCAGATGAAATGACCAAATTCAACATAGAGTTTGTTGAATCCTTCTCATCTAGAACATCAGAAGAGTTTCTGCCACAGGCCTGTTAAACTGCACACTTTCAGCTACATGATGGAGAAGGAACTGAGCCGGCAAGTTATGAAGAGAGGAGAACCTTGTGTTAAAACTGATGAAAGCAGTCGACGAGTTGAAAAGAGGGCCGGTGTTTTGAAGCCTTCAGCTGCGGTCTGTGGCTGAAACAGCAGTCTGCAGTCATTCCCAGTGAAGGTCATCCGGAGATTCATTCCAATATCAACGCACTGACAGATTTCAGCTATCGGTGAGTAGAACTTAACCGTCAAATGCACTCTGTTTTTTCATATCAAATATGATCAAGAAAAAAAAAATTTTGGGAACACCTGGGTTTTCTGACATATCAATCATTGCTCGGATTCACATCTTCAATATGAAGTAATACGTGGTGTACATTTATATCATTTTTATAAAAGCAGAATTATGGGGTCAAATAAAGATCTTCTAGACTTTTACATCTTGCTTATTGTCCTTCATATCGGAAGATATGATCCCAATGCCCCTTTGAAATCTTTTCACCATGAATGTTCATTGGAATATTGGGAATTCGGAATCATAAACCAAAAGTCACAATTTTATGCAATTACACTGCAACATGGTTGTTATTATAGTTAACTAAAACTGACACTAAATATAGACTTATTAAAAAAGTAAAATAAAAAGAAAATACTTTAAAATTAAACCAATTCAAAATATAGCTGCAATTATCAGGGCCAAGCACAAAAAGCAACGAGACATGGCAACAAATTCGTTGATGCGTTACTTGAGAACTGTTTGGTCTATTGAAAATCTATTGATATGTTTTTGTCAGCATGGTCTGAAGATGATCTGAGGCAATTTTGGTGACAATCATACCAATGGTCTAGGAGGAGTTAGAAAAAGTACGTTTTCAAAGAAATTGAAAATGGCGGAGAGCAAGTTTGAGCAAATATGACATAATTGGTATCGTTGTTCTTGGCATGACCCAATGAATCTATTAAGACCAGTTTCAAAACTTTTTGAGTACCTCCAGGGCATGGTCCCAAAGACACATACTGAGTTTCGTAACGATATGCTAATGCATTCTTAAAATACAGCATTTTAGGACAAAATTCAAAATGGCCGACGTCCACAAAAATCAATATGGGAAAATCGGGTATCATTCGATTCTGCATGATGCACTGAATCAGAAAAGACCTATTTTTATTATTATTTTTGCGCAAACCGTTCAGAAATTATAAGCAAAAATAGCCATTTGTCATATCTTCAGACCAGTAGGTGGCACTGTGCCGAAACGCTACATGTAGCCTCAAGTCACACTTGTGATGACGTATCAAGTTTGGTCTAAATATGCTAAAGCATTGCGGAGATATTGCCTCGCGTCGAATTAGGTGTGTTCTTTGTCGAATTTGTTCACAGGAATTTTGTTTGTAGTCCTTATGGTTCAAAAGCTATTAGCATAAATGTAAGTGAAACTTTGGACAGGTGGTGGCGCTAGAGGGATTGAGTTAAAGACTCCAAATTTGCTGTGATGAATGTTTGGACTGTCCTCTATCTGTGTACCAAATTTCACAACTTTTTACCATATGGTTCTATGGGCTGCCATAGACTCCCATGACGGAAGAAGAAGAAGAAAACAAACGGATACAATAGGTGCCATCGCACCATTCAGTGTTTAGCCCCTAAATATGAATAAAAACTATATTAGTATAGTTGTTCAAATCTGGTTGTGGCAAAATCAAATCAAATCACCTTTATTTATATAGTGCTTTTTACAATGGCAATTGTTTCAAAGCAACTTCACAGTGGTAACAGGAAAATAATGCAACGAAATTTGATTCGGCTGTACGGCCGCTCTGGTGAAAACGGTGATGTCATCCAGCTCATTTAAATTATCATATAGTGTCAATGCGGGCAGATCAGTAATATAGTTGAAATTTAAGTGTCCCCAACACAAAATGTTTACCATATTAATTATAGGGAGGCTGGGGCAAGTTGTCACAAGTTCTACATATTCATTAACTATGGTTTTGAGTCAAAAGTCCAATTACACAAATGTGTGTTTCTCTAGCTGTGCTTTTTATGTTTATTTTGTGAATTCTGTCATCTAAGCTACAATTTCACATTCATAAAAATTCACATTTTTATAACTGCTGTTGGGAAACAAGTGAACACAATAAAATCTCATTCAGACATTCAAGCGGAGACTGGATAATGAAGGTGGATTTGAACTGAAAGGTTGCAGCTTGTGTTCTCAGGACAAAAGCATTGTTCATAAATGTCATGTCGAGGCAAGCTGTCTCATATGTTTAAAAATGTCTGCAAATTATTAATTACACTTTCTGCTAGACAAAACAATGGTTTAATAGCTATGCACATTGCCCTTACATTTTTCTGAAACATCCAGTTTTATGAATTGCTTTGTTTTCAATATTGATTTACTGTTGAAATTTTGTTGAAAAGCCTATAAAAGTACTATAATAACTTGTCCCATGATATTACAGAAAGTCTAATTGTTTTCAGTGAACGGTATCATTTTTGGGGGGGTAATAATAGTGAAAAATATTCAATAGCGTTTTGTAGCCTAGATTTTAAGTTTGGTGTCTAATTTGAGAATAAACACTGGACTACAAAGTGTGCAACCACACTCTCACCTTGTAATACTCAATATGTGGACACAGATGTTTCAGAGACATTTTCATTCAATACTTTATGTACTGCTTAATACAGCGTCTGTTTGTACAAGAATAAAGTTCAACATATATGCCTACACTATCAATGAAGTGGGGTCTACGTTTTTTATCAGTTTTATTTTGTTAAACATGACATCGCGACTACATGAAAATAGGTTTTACCGTTATAAAAAAAACTGATTTGTGAGCATTAGTGGAACTGAAGGTTTTAGAATAAACACGAAACGCACGTGATCACTGTCATGCGGTGAATCCGGCCAATCGTGGAACAGCTGTGTCGTCATCAGAGCTCCTGCAGCCGCTCTGGAGAAGCTGCGCAGAATGAACCGGCCGGCTGCTCTCGACTCGCTCTCACAGTGCTTTGTTAACATATGTCACAGTCATGTGGTGTCGGCGCTGCCTCAAGTCGGACAAAATTTCTAAGCGGCATGCACTGCTTTAAGTCAGCTGCTGATCGGTCTGTGCATCGCTGCATTAAGTCAAACAAGCCTTTTGTCTGCTACAGTAGCCACACCCCAAACTCTACACCTGCTACAATAGCCACGCCCCAAACTCTACACCTGCTACAGTAGCCACGCCTCAAACTGTACAGTAGCCATGCCCCAAACTCTACACCTGCTACAGTAGCCACGTCCCAAACTCTACACCTGCTACAGTAGCCATGCCCCAAACTGTACAGTAGCCATGCCCCAAACTCTACACCTGCTACAGTAGCCATGCCCCAAACTCTACAGTAGCCATGCCCCAAACTCTACAGTAGCCATGCCCCAAACTCTTCACCTGCTACAGTAGCCATGCCCCAAACTCTACACCTGCTACAGTAGCCATGCCCCAAACTGTACAGTAGCCATGCCCCAAACTCTACACCTGCTACAGTAGCCATGCCCCAAACTCTACAGTAGCCATGCCCCAAACTCTACAGTAGCCATGCCCCAAACTCTTCACCTGCTACAGTAGCCATGCCCCAAACTCTACACCTGCTACAGTAGCCACTCCCCAAACTCTGCTGCTACAGTAGCCACGCCTCAAACTCTCAGCCTGCTACAGTAGCCACACCCCAAACTCTACACCTGCTACAGTAGCCACGCCTCAAACTCTCTGTCTGCTACAGTAGCCACTCCCCAAACTCTACACCTGCTACAGTAGCCACGCCTCAAACCCTGTCTTCTACAGTAGCCACGCCCCAAACTCTACACCTGTTACAGCAGCCACGCCCCAAACTCTACACCTGCTACAGTAGCCACGCCTCAAACTCTCTGTCTGCTACAGTAGCCACTTCCCAAACTCTACACCTGCTACAGTAGCCACGCCTCAAACCCTGTCTTCTACAGTAGCCACGCCCCAAGCTCTACACCTGTTACAGCAGCCACGCCCCAAACTCTACACCTGCTACAGTAGCCACGCCTCAAACTCTCAGTCTGCTACAGTAGCCACGTCCCAATCTCTACACCTGCTACAGTATCCACGCCCTAAACTCTACACCTGCTACAATAGCCACTCCCCAAACTCTCAGCATGCTACAGTAGCCACGCCCCAAACTCTCCACCTGCTACAGTAGCCACGCCCCAAACTCTACACCTGCTACAATAGCCACTCCCCAAACTCTCAGCATGCTACAATAGCCACGCCCCAAACTCTCAGCCTGCTACAGTAGCCACTCCCCAAACTCTGCTGCTACAGTAGCCACGCCTCAAACTCTCAGCTTGCTACAGTAGCCACTCCCCAAACTCTGCCTGCTACAGTAGCCACTCCCCAAACTCTCAGCCTGCTACAGTAGCCATGCCCCAAACTCTCAGCCTGCTACAGTAGCCACGCCTCAAACTCTCAGCCTGCTACAGTAGCCACTCCCCAAACTCTCAGCCTGCTACAGTAGCCATGCCCCAAACTCTCAGCCTGCTACAGTAGCCACGCCCCAAACTCTGTCTGCTACAGTAGCCACTCCCCAAACTCTCAGTCTGCTACTATGAAAACCAGCCAGTTACATAATGTATAATCAAATTTTAGTCAGGTTTTAGTGGTGATTAGACATGCCATTGAAACTTATATGCTTGGCAAAAAAGTTTCAGGGATTTTATCCCCCAAAACAATGTGCTATACTTGACCAAACTTGTAGAGTGATAAATGAAAACATTTGTTCTTCACATTTGAGCACCAAATTAGATTGAAATGTAAAATAACCCAGATGCTGAATTATTAATGCAACACAAGTTGTGTCTCGTTTTGCATCTGTGACCAAATATACGTTAATGTCTTATTTCAGAATTGCAAGTGTAAAAAGTATTTTTACTTTGCTTTAGTGCAAGGTTGATACTACACACCTATAGTCTATTGTGTATTCGTGTTTTTACAAGTAAGCATAAATGTTGATTGCATGCAATATAATATTGGCAGCATTATTCTTTTTAATTAGCCGGGGCTGTTAAGGACCCAGACGAGCACTACAGGACAATAATGAATTCAGCCCCTGTTAATCAGAATCCAGGAGGAACATCACAGTTCGCTCAAGTGTCTGCCAGCTTAGCAAAATTTAATTAGAAAAGCCATAAATCTTACGCTGGGTGATGCATGTTGGGAAGTGGTGGAAAAAACGCTCCTGTCAGAAAGCCTCCACTGGTTTTCCAGTTAAGCAAACATTTCTTAGTATTTGCTTCGTTTTTGTCAGCGTGTCACGTAACTACAGATTCTTAAGTTAAAATGTCAGTGTTTAATTTTTGAAGCAGTGTTGATGACACAGAGCATGGCGTGTGGATGACAGATTATCAAACGCAGTCGGCGCCGCTCCGTTCAACAACATCAGTCGACTCGAAAGGAAGTACTGTGTGAAGGAAGACGAGACAGGAACAGGGTGACAGGAAGAGAGGTTTTGCCTCCTGATTACTCACACTTAAAGTGCCCCTATTATGCTATCTTATAGGTTCCTAATTTAGTTTTGGAGTCTCTTAGAATAGTTTTACATGCATCCAAGGACAAAACATACTTTAATTGTCTCATAATATACATTGCAGCATCACAACCCTCTACAATGCGAGTAAATCTTCACTATGGGCAACTAAATAACATCTATCATTAGCCATTGGCTAATAAATGCTTAGATTTTACTCACCAGTGTGTGTGTTAGAGGCTAAGAATAAGTTTAGCATAGATATATTTTCACTTGATGAACACTCAGAAAACAGAGTTTCGCTCTCCGTCAAGCGATCTATCTATTTCAGTCCAGCTCAACGAATGCGCAGCGTACCTGTATTTGACGTACCGTAAACTCTAATGTGAAGCCGCACAACTCGCCGTCGCTTTGCTGAGAGCGCTGTTTCTCTCTCTCACACACACACACCAGTGTTTCCCCTAGGATTTTTTTCAGGGGGGGTGGTAGACCTCCCGAAACTACTAGTGTCGTGGAGCGGGCGTTACGCCGATACAAACAACCGCAGTAGGCGGTTGTTTGTATCGGTGCATTTCTAGAGCTCAATATGTAATAATCATGCATTCCTCCCTGCCAAACAAGACTCCGCATTTAAACAATGGCAAGATAAGGGCATTGTTCAGTTTGGTGATCTTTATATTGATGGTCTTTTTGCTAGTTTTAAATGATTTGCGTTCCAAATTCAATCTTAATCAAGTTGACCTTTTTTGTTATATGTCATTTTTGAATGCCCAAAGCACATCATTTCCAAATATTCCCGCTAGGTCTCCTGCAGACTCTCTGTTTGAAGTTCCCCTCCATTTACAAGGTTTTATTTCAAGAATATATAGAATTTTCATGTCTTTAAAAAGTGTAAGAATAGACAAGATTAAAAGTGGATGGGAGAAAGAGCTTGGAACAGTGTTTTCAGATGAATTTTGGAGCAGTACCCTACGCAGAGTGAATGGTAGTACCTCTTGTGCCTGATTGAGTTTAATACAGTTCAAGGTTTTGCACCGTGTGCATTTAAGCAGAACACAGATTGCTTCTTTTAATCCTACTTTTGATAAGACCTGTATAAGATGTCACACTGGAGAAGCAGATCTGACTCGCATGTTTTGGACATGCCCCACACTTACTGTTTTCTGGTCAACCATATTTGATACACTTTCTAAAATATATGAAGTACAGCTGCAGCCATGTGCTGAATTTGCTATATTTGGTGCTCCGTGTGATGAATCGAGTATGACACAAAGACAACTAAACATTATTGCCTTTGCATCCTTACTGGCTCGCACACAGGTTTTATTACATTGGAAATCTACAAACCCACCTAAAGCATCGCATTGGCTTCAGGATTTGATGTTATACCTACACTTGGAAAAGATTAAATATGTCAAATAGAGGTTTTCATAAATTTTCTTATGTCTGGCAACCCTTATTATCATATTTCTCTGCCATAAATGTAGTTTCACGCCGCAAACTCTCATCCTGCTACAGTAGCCACGCCCCAAACTCTCATCCTGCTACAGTAGCCACGCCCCAAACTCTCAGCCTGCTACAGCAGCCATGCCCCAAACTCTCCACCTGCTACAAGTCACACCCCAAACCCTCAGTCTGCTACAGTAGCCACGTCCCAATCTCTCAGCCTGCTACAGTAGCCACGCCCCAAACTCTCAGCCTGCTACAGTAGCCACGCCCCAAACTCTCAGCCTGCTACAGTAGCCACGCCCCAATCTCTCATCCTGCTACAGTAGCCACGCCCCAAACTCTCAGCCTGCTACAGCAGCCACGCCCCAAACTCTCAGCCTGCTACAGTAGCCACACTCCAGACTCTCAGCCTGCTACAGTAGCCACTCCCCAAACTCTGTCTGCTACAGCAGCCACGCCTTAAACTCTCAGCCTGCTACAAGTCACGCCCCAAACCCACGCCTTCTTGTGGTATCACTGTTACAACCTTGATTGCAGTGTCCAAATATTGTATTTATTTTTTATTTATTTTATTTTAATTTTGTATCATTATTATTATTACTAATTTTATTATTTGTTTTCACTATCTTTTGTACTATTACTGTTTAATTAACACCATCTAAGGCAGTTTGTTCTGGGTTAGATGGGGAGGGATTGAAAATGTACAAACAATAGCATTTGTCTTTGGAATAAAAATAGGTGAAAAAAAGGTGAAAAAAAAAATAAAAAATAAACAAAGCATATTTTGCAAACGCATCTTTCACGCATTGCTCCTCACCCAAAATTAACCATCACAAACACAGCTCTTACAGGTGTTTGTGAAGGCATGTCTCAAGAGGTAAAAGTACCTACTTTCAATAAGCCTCTCAGCCAAACTCTCAGCCTGCTACAGTAGCCACGTCCCAAACTCAGTCTGCTACAGCAGCCACGCCCCAAACTCTCAGCCTGCTACAGTAGCCACGCCCCAAACTCTCAGCCTGCTACAGTAGCCACGTCCCAAACTCAGTCTGCTACAGCAGCCACGCCCCAATCTCTCATCCTGCTACAATAGCCACGCCTCAAACTCTCAGCCTGCTACAGTAGCCACGCCCCAAACTCTCAGCCTGCTACAGTAGCCACGCCCCAAAATCTGTCTGCTACAGTAGCCACGCCCCAAACTCTCAGCCTGCTACAGTAGCCACGCCCCAAACTCTCAGCCTGCTACAGTAGCCACACCTCAAACTCTCAGCCTGCTACAGTAGCCACTCCCCAAACTCTGTCTGCTACAGCAGCCACGCCCCAATCTCTCATCCTGCTACAGTACCCACGCCCCAAACTCAGCCTGCTACAGTAGCCATGCCCCAAACTCTGTCTGCTACAGCAGCCACGCCCCAATCTCTCATCCTGCTACAGTAGCCACGCCCCAAACTCTGTCTGCTACAGTAGCCACGCCCCAAACTCTGTCTGCTACAGTAGCCACGCCGCAAACTCTCAGCCTGCTACAGTAGCCACACCCCCGACTCTCAGCCTGCTACAGTAGCCACACCCCAGTCACGCCCCAAACCCTCAGTCTGCTACAGTAGCCACACCCCAAACTCTCAGCCTGCTACAGTAGCCACGCCCCAAACTCAGCCTGCTACAGTAGCCATGCCCCAAACTCTGTCTGCTACAGCAGCCACGCCCCAATCTCTCATCCTGCTACAGTAGCCACGCCCCAAACTCTCAGCCTGCTACAGTAGCCACACCCCAGACTCTCAGCCTGCTACAGTAGCCACACCCCAGTCACGCCCCAAACCCTCAGTCTGCTACAGTAGCCATGCCCCAAACTCTGTCTGCTACAGCAGCCACGCCCCAATCTCTCATCCTGCTACAGTAGCCACGCCCCAAACTCTCAGCCTGCTACAGTAGCCACACCCCAGACTCTCAGCCTGCTACAGCAGCCACACCCCAGTCACGCCCCAAACCCTCAGTCTGCTACAGTAGCCACGCCTTAAACTCTCCACCCTCTACAGTAGCCACGCCCCAAAATCACCCTATTCTTTGAACTGAAAAGAGATTGACAGATCTGAGCAGATGCTCTCAGTGTTTAGAGGGTCTCAATTTTCACACTTTTAGGGAGAAGATAAACCCATGAATGGCAATACTAGTCAATAAATAATAAACTAACATAAAAAAATCTTACATACTTCACCTTCCAAGTGCAATGCAGTATATTTTAGCTGAGTTGCGAGGTGCTTTTGATCAAAAACTGAGGTCAAAATCTCTTTGCATCACCTTGCCATGATATTTCACATTTTCTCAACTATATTTACAATGAATGCAAATATAGCCATATTTTTATACATTTATTTAAAGGTGCCATAGAATGGAAAACTGTATTTACCTTGGCAAAGTTGAATAATAAGAGTTCTGTACATGGAACTGACATACCGTGAGCCTCAAACACCATTGTTTCCTCCTTCATATGTAAATCTTGTGCAAAAGACAACTGAAAAACGGGTGAATCCCAACATAACACCGACTGTGACGTAACAGTCGGGCTCATTAATATTTACGCCCCCCAAATTTGCATATACCAGCAAATGTTCAAGGCCAGGCAGTATTAACGTGGACCTGCACAGCCGAATCATCAGAAGTTTTGCAGGTATTGTGAAGCAAGCAAGCAAGGACAATAGCGAAAATGGCAGATCATGGATACAAATGTTATGTTCCAGGCTGTCCAGGGGATGTGAGCACTTTTCATACCCTTCCCACAGGCACAGAACAGGCATGATTGATGTTTATCCATAACAGGATACCGCACCAATTTAATTCATTGTTAGTTTGCTCTGACTAGTGTTATTTTCGTTAACAAAAATATGGCGAAAAATGTTCGTTGACGACCTTTTCCATGACTAAGACAAGACGAGATGACACAAATGTCCTTAAACGATAACTGTGACTATATAAACATGCAATATCTTTGACGAAAAAAGACGAGACTAAAATGTAGGTTAAAAATAAAAACTTTTGTCGGAGGGGGGGAAAGAGCGGCGTTCGAGCGTTCATGCTTGCGGCTGCCAGATTTCAATAATTTAAATTCCCCAATCAGAGCTTTTCTGTTAAAAGAACACGTATTCTATCTGGTGTTTTACTTAAACTTCGCAATCTGGCAACCATGTGCACGCTCTCTCTCTCTCGCGCGCGCAGATGATCTGAAAACACGTAAGCTGCATTTCAGCAATCTCCATTTGAGATGTGTCATGCCACTTGTGCTATCTGTGCGTCTAAATCTGACATCAAACCTTCTCAGTGATGAACTGCAATAAATACAAGCATGGATCGCTACTATTTGCGATTGTGTTTGCTGAATAACTGCACTTGTGTGAGCTACTGAAATGAGCCTTGCTGTGAAACAGCCAATCAGAGCAGAGCTTAACATTATTATCCATGACCCTTCCAAATAAGGTAATAACGGCCCATTTCATTCTAGGGACAAATGCTAGGGTTGTAAATGGACATGTAAAACCATATCTGGAGAATGTTTGCCCTTACCTGAGCCACATACCTTCTATGTAGATATCAGAAAACAATTTAAAATGTTGTATCAATGCATTCTATGGCACCTTTAAGGTATTTGGATTTTTAATTGACTGTGTGGTTGAGAAAATGCCTGGAGTGACACAAGAGTTATGCAGAATGAGATTATGCAGCACATCTGAATGTGTCACATTTTTACGTGTCTTTATCATTCGTTTTTATGTCACTGACTGGATATCTTTCCCTTGATGTGACACTTCATTCTTCAGGAGGCTGTTAGTCGGGTCCATTTTGTGCAGTTATCTTAACTTGGTCAGTCAGACAAAAGTGTGACAGCCTTGTAATGCTTAAAATGTCATACATTTTGGACAAAATGTGAGTTAATTCATCCCTTTCATGGTCTAAAGAGCTTTTTTCTAGTTCACTACTTGCAAAATGTCAAAGGTACTGGCTTTCGAAAAGGTGAACTAACATTGGCATAAAGAATGCCAGAAACATTTCTCAGTAAAAAGATGAAATACACACTATGGTAACATCTCGATGGTCCACTTTAGACAGTCTACTCACTATAGGTAACTTTGCAACTACATGTCAACTAGCAGTCACTAGAGTTCGGTAACATTTGATGGTAATCATTTTTCACTGGTCATTAGAAGATGAATGAGTCATGCCTGATGCTTTCCGGGTTGTAAATCTTTACTTTGAATCACTCACATCACGGTTGGCAACGAGGGTCTGATTATCACGCTTACAACTCAATTGAAACAGTTCAGCGTCATTTTGCAATTCATGATAACATTAACAGCCAGTTGGCGAGTAACTATACTCACCAAAGCCAATTTTTACCCACATTTGGCATGTAATTTTTTGGACCCTGGCTGTAAATTATATTCTCTTTGTGCACCTGTGACCCTTCAGACAAGTGGCTGAAACGAGAAATGAACTCCCAAAGAGATCTGCAACTCAACTAATCAATTAAACATAAACATGCACAACAGCAAAACATGCTATTAAACATGCTTCTTCCAGTTTAAGTGTTGTTTGTTACGTGATCCTATAATAAGAGTATTACAACCCCACAGCCTGTGTTATTATTAATGTGCTCAATACACTCCATTAGCCTTGCCATTTCTGAAGTTTTAGTCCACTTAGTTTTAGTCCACATTAATATTCTATTTTTATTAAGGCCACAAAATGTGCGTCATCTAAAATGGAGAAAAAAATCTCAATTGGAGCCATCACATTTATTGATGGCTAGAAATTACTTACAGAAATGCATTTGATCTCTCGTCTGGCTGATGAGGACAAATGATGGTGAGTAACAGCAGTCAGGGGTCTCCACAAAGACAGACATGAGAGGTTTTGCATTTGTCTAGTCCACACGGTGACATGCAGAGGGAAAACAAAGATATAGCCTGAAAAAAGAAGGTAGGGTTTATGCAGCAGTAAAAGTAAAATAAGAAAAAAGCAAAAACAAACTTTGAATGTTTGCTGGAGAAATCAATGCATGCAAGTTAACAACAACATTGCCTTGTCTGATGAGTCTGGATTTCTGCTGCAACATTCAGATGGGAAATCATGATCATTCAGATCATGAAAGCATGGATCCATCCTGCCTTGTATCAGCCGTCCAGGCTGCTGTTGGTGTAATGGTGTGTTATATATTTTCTTGGCACTTTGTGGCCCTTAGTACCAATTGAGCACACAGCCTACCTGAATATTGTTGCTGGCCATGTCCTCCCCTTTATGACCATCTTCTGATGGTTACTTCCAGCAGGATAACGCGACACAAACATCTCAAACTGGTGTCTTGATCATAACAGTGAGTTCACTAAACTAAAATGGCCTCCAGTCACCAGATCTCAATCCAATAGAGCAGCTTTGGGATGCGCTGGAACAAGAGATTTGCATCATGGATGTGCAGCCGATGCATCTGCAGCAACTGCGTGATGCTATCATGTCAATATGGACCAAAATATCTGAGGAATGTTTCCAGCAACTTATCAATTCTATGCCACGAAGAATTAAGGCAGTTCTGAGTGCAAAAGGGGGTCCAACCCAATACTAGCAAGGTGTACCTAATAAAGTGGCCAATGAGTGAAAATCTCTGTATCTCTGTCTATCAAAAACTCTTACTGGAATAATACATCACATATTATTCCAGTAAGAGTTTCAGAACATTAGGATTGAGCAATTGTGACTCTTAGTCGAAACTATCCAGTCTAATCTAAACAGTATTGAATTGACTATTGAGCCATTCCTCTAATGTACTCAAATATCATACAAAAAGCATCAAACCCACTCTCCTGTCAATACAAAAAAAAAAAAAAGTTATTTCTTATTTTTTTGTTGCAGAAACCATTTTTTTTTTTTTTTTTTTTCATGTGTCTTTGTATCCTTTACAAACTATATGAATGCTAACGTTTTTCCTTGGGAAAACTGCTCTGAAAGCATGGCACGCCTGTGAAACCATGCATTGCTATAATGTTTTTTTTTTTTTTTTAGCTTGTTGTCTTGTTTAATATCCCCATATTTGTCTGCAACAAATTAAAATAGTTCAGATCTATTACTTGTGTCCAAACTGTGAAAATGATTATATTTGAGGCCCTCTGCAGAAAGCAAGTCAAATATATTCACCTCTTGACTGAAGGTCATGTTTAATGGTGATTTCACCCCGTTGTTCATTTCTAATTGATTAAACTGATGGTGTTACACCTCGCCATGTGTTACAACCATCCCAGTCTCCCCTATTACAACGTGTTGCCATTAAATAATCTAAATGACAAGCGGGAAGAAGCTTAATTTCTCCATAAACTCTTAGTACGGTGAACATCTGCTCAATGGAATTAAAATGCAGTGCAATAGTGCCAAATATTTAACAGCAATTGCTCCATTCATGACGCTGCGTCACTCTGTACGATCTTCTGTTCTTGGCAGACTTGTGTGATTGTGTTGTGATGAACTCCAGCCAAGAACGCTGTCTTTCCAATTAACTTTGCTATTGTGTTATAGACCTGCATGATGAATATTCACTGATTTACTCAGCAGCCGGGAGACATTTCAAGGAAAAAGCATTTACGACTCAAAGGTCAACCTGCGTGTATTGGTTTTACGCTCAATGAATATCACAGCGTACATGAACACAGTGCCTCGCAAGCAATATTCACTGCTTCCTGAGACATCACAGTCTATATAGCAGATAAAACTGAGCTTTACTCCTTATAATGTGGCTATGAGATTCAGATGTTTCTCCTAAAACTTCCTCAGGAGAAATAAATATAGACATAAATGAACCAAAAGTTCATCTACAGTTAGACCTATAAAAATATGTAGATGCTAAGATCACAGAACAAAAACATTTGTAAAATTATTTGGAGTTAACATGTTATACAGTGGGGAGAACAAGTATTTGATACGCTGACAATTTTGCAGGTTTTCCTACTTACAAATCATGTAGAGGTCTGTAATTTTTATCATAGGTACACTTCAACTGTGAGAGACAGAATCTAAAACAAAAATCCAGAAAATCACATTGTATGATTTTTAAATAATTAATTTGCATTGTATTGCATGACATAAGTATTTGATCACCTACCAACCAGTAAGAATTCCGGCTCTCACAGACCTGTTAGTTTTTCTTTAAGAAGCCCTCCTGTTCTCCACTCATTACCTGTATTAACTGCACCTGTTTGAACTCGTTACCTGTATAAAAGACACCTGTCCACACACTCAATCAAACAGACTCCAACCTCTTCACAATGGCCAAGACCAGAGAGCTGTGTAAGGACATCAGGGATAAAATTGTAGACCTGCACAAGGCTGGGATGGGCTACAGGACAATAGGCAAGCAGCTTGGTGAGAAGGCAACAACTGTTGGCGCTATTATTAGAAAATGGAAGAAGTTCAAGATGACGGTCAATCTCCCTCGGTCTGGGGCACCATGCAAGATCTCACCTCGTGGGGCATCAATGATCATGAGGAAGGTGAGAGATCAGCCCAGAACTACACGGCAGGACCTGGTCAATGACCTGAAGAGAGCTGGGACCACAGTCTCAAAGAAAACCATTAGTAACACACTACGCCGTCATGGATTAAAATCCTGCAGCGCACGCAAGGTCCCCCTGCTCAAGCCAGCGCATGTCCAGGCCCGTCTGATGTTTGCCAATGACCATCTGGATGATCCAGAGGAGGAATGGGAGAAGGTCATGTGGTCTGATGAGACAAAAAATAGAGCTTTTTGGTCTAAACTCCACTCGCCGTGTTTGGAGGAAGAAGAAGGATGAGTACAACCCCAAGAACACCATCCCAACCGTGAAGCATGGAGGTGGAAACATCATTCTTTGGGGATGCTTATCTGCAAAGGGGACAGGACGACTGCACCGTAATGAGGGGAGGATGGATGGGGCCATGTATCACGAGATCTTGGCCAACGACCTCTTTCCCTCAGTAAGAGCATTGAAGATGGGTCGTGGCTGGGTCTTCCAGCATGACAACGCCCCGAAACACACAGCCAGGGCAACTAAGGAGTGGCTCCGTAAGAAGCATCTCAAGGTCCTGGAGTGGCCTAGCCAGTCTCCAGACCTGAACCCAATAGAAAATCTTTGGAGGGAGCTGAAAGTCCGTATTGCCCAGCGATAGAAGGTTTAGGGATAGATGCCCTTCTAGAGAAGGTCTGTATGGAGGAGTGGGCCAAAATCCCTGCTGCAGTGTGTGCAAACCTGGTCAAGAAATACAGGAAACGTATGATCTCTGTAATTGCAAACAAAGGTTTCTGTACCAAATATTAAGTTCTGCTTTTCTGATGTATCAAATACTTATGTCATGCAATAAAATGCAAATTAATTACTTAAAAATCATACAATGTGATTTTCTGGATTTTTGTTTTAGATTCCGTCTCTCACAGTTGAAGAGTACCTATGATAAAAATTACAGACTTCTACATGCTTTGTAAGTGGGCAAACCTGCAAAATCGGCAGTGTATCAAATACTTGTTCTCCCCACTGTATAAATCAGACTGATTGTTATATGAACAAACCCCTCTATAAAACCCTTCAGAATATATGCGGTAAACTTAAAATTTTAAGTACAATCAACTTGGATGTTTAAGTAATTTCAACTTAAATTACATTAAACTGACTTAAAAAATGAGTTGAACCTTGTACAAGATTCTTGTATGAAAAAAAATGAAAATTGCTTGACTTATGATTGACTTTGATGAGTTAAAGCCATGTAAAACATACATCGATCAGGCATAACATTTTGACATTATGACTGATTATGACAGGTGAAGTGAATATCACTGATTATCTAGGCAAGCGTAAGTGTACGAATTTGAGAGAGTTTGACAAGGGCCAAATTGTGATGGCTAGATGACTGCGTCAGAGCATCTCCAAAACTGCAGCTCTTGTGGGGTGTTCCCGGTCTGCAGTGGTCAGTATCTATCAAAAGTGCTCCAAGGAAGGAACAGTGGTGAACCGGCGACAGGGTCATGGGCGGCCAAGGCTCATTGATGCACGTGGGGAGCGAAGGCTGGCCCGTGTGGTCCGATCAAACAGACGAGCTACTGGAGCTCAAATTGCTCAAGAAGTTAATGCTGGTTCTGATAGAAAGGTGTCAGAATACACAGTGCATCGCAGTTTGTTGCGTATGGGGATGCATAGCCGTAGACCAGTCAGGGTGCCAATGCTGACACCTGTCCACCGCCGAAAGCACCAACAGTGGCACGTGAGCATCAGAACTGGGCCACGGAGCAATGGAAGAAGGTGGCCTGGTCTGATGAATCACGTTTTCTTTTACATCACGTGGATGGCCGGGTGCGTGTGCGTGGCTTACCTGGGGAACACATGGCACCAGGATGTACTATGGGAAGAAGGCAAGCCGGCGGAGGCAGTGTGATGCTTTGGGCAATGTTCTGCTGGGAAACCTTGGGTCCTGCCATCCATGTGGATTGTTACGATCCTCGGTATCTGTTTTGTGTGGGTTGTTTTTTCTTTGTATATGTGTTCAGGGATTGGCTGTCATTGAAGGAGCCTGATTGGGGGATCTACTGATGCACTGCTTTAAAAGGGTGGCGCTAATGAAGATGTCGAGCTCATTCTGGCGTTGGCCTTGTGGCGTGAAGAGCTCCGGATGCCTCCTCCCGTCGACAGATCCCAAAACCTTCAGGTGATCATGTTCGCTTGATTAGGATGACTTAATTAGGTTCATTTTTATGTTTTAGGAGCGTAGGGGTGTCCTGCCATTTATTTTGACTTTGTTTGTGATTTGTTTATTTGTAGGGAGATAGGGAAGTTTCTTTGTAATTTTGTTTTGTCCCTGATTAGGTCATTTATACATGTTTTATTTATAAGTCTGTTTTGTTTATTATGTTGGCCTTGGGGCACCCTGAAGCCATTGCTCCTTAATTGAATTACTTTTTCCACCTTAATACATTATACTTTTTGTGGAATTTAGAATTGTGTCTGTGGTGATCTGTCGGCTGGGGCTGGTTTCCTTTTTACCAACTAAGAAAGTTCACGTCAACCCGTCTTTACGGAAAGGGTCCTAACAAATGGGGGCTCGTCCTATCGTAACGAATTGGGACACGTTATGGTAATAAGTTCGTCCTATGGTATGTATACGTTTCGACAAAAGCCTTTGTATGAAGGATTAGAATTGTGTCGTAAAGCGGATTTGTACTTAATTGCTGATTATTATGAAATTTCTGTAGTAAAATCAGCTCGTAAGAAAGAAGTGCGGGACGTGATACAAGCTGCGTTGATTCAACAGGGTGTGTTAACAGCAGTTCAAAGTCCTGAAAGTGAGGTTAGGAATACAGAGGAAAGCGCAAGTGATGAAGAACAGGGTCCGAGCAGTGATCCGGTGCTTCGTTCACTTAGTGGGGTAGGTACAGAAGATTTAAAACTTGCTATCCAATTGAAACAACTTGATTTGGAAATTAAACGTCAAGAACACACTACCCAACTTTTGCTCTTTAGACAATGTGAGTTGGAGAGACAGGCTGGTCACCCGCTCGGTGAGTCTAAACCAGTACTACCTGCTGTTGTTCGAGCTAGTCAGAGTTTACACCATGCTTCTGATTCATCGTTGCCTATGCCTTTTGCAACTTCTCCGGATTTTGACATTAGTAGACAAATCAACCTCGTTCCACTGTTTCGGGAGGCCGAGGTTGATTCATATTTTAGGTTGTTTGAACGCATTGCCGCTGCTTTGAGTTGGCTGAAAGAAGTCTGGCCTCTTTTGTTGCAATTTCGTTTAACTGGAAAGGCCCAGGAAGTCTGTTCCGTGTGTTAAGACCCTATGAGCTTGTCCCCCAGGCTTATTGCCAAAAATTCTGTTTACATGTGAAAACTGCTAATCAAACGTTCGTTGAGTATGCGCGTAAGAAAAGCGCACTCTTTGATAAATGGTGTCAGGCCAGCAAAACGACAAATTCTGAGCAGCTTTGTGAACTAGTTTTGATTGAAGAGTTTAAGAATTCGTTGCCCGATAAAATTGTGGTGTACTTGAATGAGCAAAAAGTTTTGACTCTTGCTGAGGCCGCTGTGTGTGCTGATGAATTTGTATTAACGCACAAAAATTTATTCGTGGCAGAAATTGATGCAATTTTTGAACCTTTCATTGGTCAGGGAATAATTTCTTTAAGTGATTTGGAAAATGACCAAGTGCCTGCTACTATGTTGCGTGACACCGGAACAGCGCGGTCTTTTATTTTAAAAAAGCGCGTTGCCATTTTCAGAGAAAACGTATTGTGGTTCTGATGTGTTAGTGCAGGGAATTGTAATGCGAGTGGAAAAGGTTCTCTTGCATAAAATATATATTCGATCGGAGTGGATAACTGGTTTCGTAAAAGTGGCCGTTCGTTCTCAGTTACCTATAAATGGCATAATTCTGATAATTGGAAATCACTTGGCAGGTGTAAAAGTTTTCCCTCTCCCTGAAGTCATTGAGAATCCGCTTGATGAAACCTCCATTGTGTGTAAGCAAAATGCGGTAGATTTGTCAGTGTTTCCTGCCTGTGTGATTACTTGAGCTCAATCACAAATATTTCCAACCATAGTTGATCTTTCTGACAGTTTTCTCGTTGATGAAAACGTGACTAATTTTGGTACATTACAATCTGATGTGTCCGCTAAACATCACCTGTCTGAGATGTCCGCGTCTAAGCCGCTGTCCACTAGCAGTGGTGCTGAACTTGGTTTCGCTGATCTGTTACTTTCTGTAGATCGTACGTTATTGGCTGCCGAGCAGAAACAAGACCAGTCGCTCGAATTTTGTCGAGATTCTGCTGTAATTGCAAAAGAAATTGTGAATAAACCAATTGGTTATTACTTTGAGGATGGCGTATTAATGCGGTAATGGACACCTTCAGTGTTGGATAATTCAGGCTGGGACACATTGTACAAAAATAGTCGTTCCCGAATGTTTTCGAGAACAGGTGTTAAGTGTGGCGCATGATAATGTGGCTGGCCATTTAGGTGTGGCTAAAACGCTTTATTGAGTTTTGCGTCATTTCTTTTGGCCTAGGATTAAGTCAGATGTTACAAAATATTGCAGATCATGCCATGCTTGTCAAATGGTTGGGAAGCCTAATCAGGTTATCTCCCCAGCACCTCTTAAGCCGATTCCTGCTATTGGAGAACCATTTGAGCACATAATATTAGATTGTGTCGGGCCTCTACCGAAAACAAAAGCAGGTCATACTTATTTGCTTACGCTTATGTGCACAGCAACTCGTTACCCTGAGGCGATACCACTTCGTTTCTTTGAGAGCTAAAGCAATTGTGAAGGGTCTAACTGTGTTCTTTTCTACTTTTGGACTTCCGAGAATCGTTCAGACGGACCAGGGAACAAATTTTATGTCCCGGTTGTTTAATCAAATTCTGTCTCAGTTGCATGTTAAACATATCGTTTCCAGCGCATACCATCCTGAGTCTCAGGGAGCACTGGAACGATTACATCAAACTTTGAAAACCATGTTACGCACTTATTGTGTTGATTCAGAAAAAGAATGGGATGAAGGATTACCATTGCTGTTGTTTTCAGTATGTGAAACTGTTCAGGAGTCGTTGGGGTTTAGTCCCACAGAGTTAGTTTTTGGGCATACGGTGCGGGGTCCACTTAAGTTGCTCAAAGATAACTGGTTGTCTGAAACCAAGCCATCTTGCCATCTTTCGAGAATGGCTGTATAAAGCTCGAGATCTGGCTCAGTCAGCTTTGTTAAATGCTCAAATAAAGATGAAGGAGTGTTTTGATAAAAAAACAGTCGCTCGTTCCTTTGTGAAGGGAGACAAAGTTCTTGTTTTGTTACCACTCCCTGGTTCTTCATTGCAAGCAAAGTTTTCTGGACCTTATGTTGTGGAGCGAAAGCTCAATGATACTGACTATATTATCTGTACCCATGATCGACAGAGAAAAACCCGCGTGTGCCACATCAACATGTTGAAGCGTTATGTTGCTCGTGGTGAACAAATAGAGTTAAAGAGCTCTACTATTCCAGTTGCTTCTCTTTCTGTGGTACCACCTTCCTGTGGGGATGAAGACGGGTTAAATCTACGGAGAATGCCAGTGTCTGATGTCAGATTGAATAATTCTGAAATTTTGGCAGATCTTAATTCTCACTTATGTCATTTAACTGAGAATCAACAAGCTGACATCATGAATTTGATTCAGTCTTTTTTAGGACTGTTTTCGGATGTGCCTACTCAGACAAATGCCATTCAGCATGATACTGAAGTGAACGATCATCCACCCATTAAGCAAGTCTGAAGTGAAATATCTACTGGAAAATGATTTCGCTGTCCCGGGCACAAGTGCTTGGAGCTCGCCCTGTCTACTTGTTCCGAAACCTGATGGTACCCATCGATTCTGTACAGATTACCGTAAGGTAAATGCAATCACAAAACCTGATTCATTTCCTCTACCGTTAATGGAAGATTGTGTGGATAATGTGGGATCGGCTCAGTTCGTTACAAAGCTCGATCTTTTAAAGGGGTATTGGAAAGTTTCCTTAACTGAACGTGCAGCCGAAATCTCTGCTTTTGTCACTCCAGACAATTTCCTGATTTATACTGTGATGGCTTTCGGGCTTCGGAACGCGCCGGCGGCGTTCCAGCATTTAATGTTGATCATGTTCGCTTGATTAGGATGATTTAATTAGGTTCATTTTTATGTTTTAGGAGCGTAGGGGTGTCCTGCCATTTATTTTGACTTTGTTTGTGATTTGTTTATTTGTAGGGAGATAGGGAAGTTTCTTTGTAATTTTGTTTTGTCCCTGATTAGGTCATTTATACATGTTTTATTTATAAGTCTGTTTTGTTTATTATATTGGCCTTGGGGCACCCTGAAGTCATTTCTCCTTAATTTAATTACTTTTTCCACCTTAATACATTATACTTTTTGTGGAATTTAGAATTGTGTCTGTGGTGATCTGTCGGCTGGGGCTGGTTTCCTTTTTACCAACTAAGAAAGTTCACGTCAACCCCGTCTTTATGGAACGGGTCGTAACAGGATGTTATTTTGACACGTACCACCTACCTAAGCATTGTTGCAGACCATGTACACCCTTTCATAGAAACGGTGTACACCCTTTCATAGAAACGGTATTCCCTGGTGGCTGTGGCTCTTTCAGCAGGATAATGTGCCTGCCACAAAGCAAAAATCCTTCAGGAATGGTTTGAGGAGCACAACAACGAGTTTGAGGTGTTGACTTGGCCTCCAAATTCCCCAGATCTCAATCCAATCGAGCATCTGTGGGATGTACTAAACAAACAAGTCCGATCCATGGAGGCCACACCTCGCAACTTACAGGGCTTAAAGGATCTGCTGCTAACATCTTGGTGCCAGATACCACAGCACACCTTCAGGGGTCTAGTGGAGTCCATGCCTCGACGGGTCAGGGCTGTTTTGGCAGCAAAAGGGGGACCAACACAATATTAAGTCATTTTTAGGTCACTACACCCATCGTAAAGCTGTATTTAATGCAGTTAATTATCAGACATGATATGATGACCAGTTTTTATTTATATTTTATTCTGTTTTGTCTTTCTTAACTTCAAACAAGATGTGCAACAATTACTGTTTTTCTTGGCATATTGTTTATTTATTTATTATGTGTATAGTATGTTTTTGTGTGTACTGTGAGTACTTTACGGTCTTCATGTATTGCTGCTAATACACTTTAATTTCCCAACTGGAATCAATAAAGTACTACTACTTATACCTGATTGGTGTATGTTGTCATAACTTATTGATCATATAATTGTTTACAGTGTAGATGGGAATAAAATTCTTTAGGTGGGAATAAAACGTGTAGCACCATGCCTTAAATGTACAGCGTCTGATATAATGACAGTAAGAAAGTTATGCAGTGAGAAAACATTTTGTAGTCAGATGAGACCAAAACAGACCTCTTTAGTCAAATTCAGCTCAGTTTGTTGAACAAACCCAAGATGACCACACTTCAAACAACATCATCGTTAGAGTTTAGTATAGAGAGGTTTCTTTTCATCAGCAGGGGTTTAACAGCATTCTTGTTAAACCAGAAAGAACAATGGATGATGCAAAATACAGAGAAATACTGCAAGCGATACTGCTTTTTTTTTTTAGTCTTAAGATAAAACATGAATATGGTGCTTATCATTACATTAGGGATCCTACACTAAAGTCTTACAGTTAACATGATGTAAAAACCTTCATGATGTAAAAAAAAGTCTCCATTTACTTTCCTAATAGGTCACATTTTCTTTTACCTTTTGACATATAAGAGGTGACTTTACTATAACATATAATGAAAGTTTCAGAACTTCAGACCAAATTCTGTATAAATCAAGCTTGTCTTGTTTAGTTTAATAGTTTCATTGTCATGTTCTGTTTAGTTTTGTTTCCATGGTTTTCCTCGTCCGAGTTCTCATGCATTCATTTGTTGTCATGGTTTTTGATTAGTTCACACCTGTTCCCTATTCCGCTGATTATCATTCCTTGTGTATTTAAAGGCCCCATGAAATCAAAATGTAAGTTTTTTTTAGCTTTTAGTATGAATATGTTAGCCTTAAGGTTATGAATAAGCTAGTGTGTTCCAAAACAATGACAAAATTCGCATTTAGAAGATATAAGCATTCAAAACTTACAAAAAGCCTCTCACTTCCGCTAAAATAGATCACAGATTTTTATGACATCACCGCAGACTTCACCTTCTCATCACCTTCTCTGTCCAATCAAATGCTCTCTAGAATCTGAACCTAAACAGACGCTGAAGCTGCGACTGAAATCAGTCACTTGTTCACACGTTTACTATTTTCTACATGGCAAATGGCGCATAGTGGACTATACAGGGGATAGGGAATGATTCAGACAATGTAAATATGCTTTCAGTTGAGGCGAAAGAAGTCTGGTTTCACGTTAGTTTCACGTGCACCGCCGCAGTGCACACACACAGTCTGCCCCGGTCCAGAGACACGAGAGCACAGAACGGATCACATGCGCAGGTCAGCGCGGACAACAAAACATATCGGACCCATCTGAATTCTGCACACAATGCTGTATTTCAAAGCGATATAGAGGAGATTATGATAAGAAACGGTTATAGATTAGGAGGAAACTGTGGCTTTACCGAGCAGAAAGGCTTTAGTCAAACTGTGATATAAACGAAGCGCTACTGGCTGTTTTAAAAAATGGGAGGAGCTGCTTGATATGTCCCGCCCTGTCTTCCTGTTTCACGGGAAATTACGTCAACACATTGAATAATGCTGTGCGTTTAGGCACTTCAGTGGGCCTTTAAGCACTCAGTTTCCCTCTGTTCATGGTTCTGCGTTGTTAATGCTTTGTTGTGTTGTATTCTAGTTTTTGGAGTTCATTTCAAAGTATCGTTTGCCGTTTATTCTGCGTCACGCATCCTCTTTGTGGATTATATGCACAGTAAGGCTGCACGATATTTGAAAAAAACTTACATTGTAATATTTTGTTTTTCTGCAATATATATATTTCTATTTCACCAGATGATTTAAATAGCTCTGTTTGAAAAAGAATTAATCATTCTAGAATAATTGGGGTGATTTTGTAGGGGAGTGAATCTGCATAGAAAATAATAAACAAATTACAAGCATAGATAAATACAATAGAAGAAAGATACAATCAAAATAAGCAGTGCTTTATGTTTTTCAGGTAAATCTAACAGTATTCAGGTGCAGAAATTGAATATTCAAATGTAAAATAAAACTCTTCACTGTATAAATGAAATATACAATTTATCTTTGTTAAAGCTACAAAAATCATTTTCTGTTTCTCTTTTGTTGTTTGATCACCATTGGTGACAAACAGCTGAGGGTAGGGCTACATTAGACTGCTGTCCCTTTAAGACGAATGCTCTGACCTTATATAAATGACGCATTGACACTCATTCGTTTTCTTTCTCAATTGTTTACAACACATAACCGACTGTGTTTATGAGGATACTCGCCAGGACAGGCATTTTGACTTCATTTTGCGTGCACGTGTCTGTTTAAGCTCAAAAGAAAGAGAAAGAGAACTGAATGTGGCGTTCACATGCTGTCTGCATGCTCACAGAAAACAGCACGTGAGTCCTCTTTCACTTGATGCCTGATTTGACTTAAAAACACATCCAAATGATAAACTTTCACTTTATGATGGTTAAACTTTGCAGTGAATCACGTGTTCTGAACCGGGATGCAGCTGGCCCGTATGGATCATGGATCAACTATGATCCCTATACTTGACATTGCACATCCCACGATGTGACTATTGCGGATGCGCACATTGCGATATAAATGCTAAAATGATATATCGTGCAGCCCTAATCCACAGAACATGTGACAACTTCCTCCACATTGTGATGTCACACACATATTTGCATCTGTCCGCCTCAGTTCCTTTCATCCACGCTCATCCTGGACCAACCGTCAGGGATGCACACGGGAAGGCATTGTCAGTTTAAATGAACAACATCATGCAATCCCAAAACAACTTTTCTAGAAAATCACTTCCAGGCCATATGACTTTCTTTTCTTCTGCATAAATCAAATGAAGATTTTTAGAAATATACAATGCATGTGAATGGTGACCAAAACTTTTGCCTCTCCATTATAGATGAGCATCAGTACATTATCAGGGCATTTCTCCTGACCTTTGCTACATGCTTTTTGCAACTTCAATATAATATAATGACAGCTTATGGTATTTTCCCAGTGCAGCCAAAAAATAAATAAATAAACAGTAAAAACTAAAATACTCAGTGTATGATTGGATTGCACGTTTCATCTGATGTATTGGATATCGATTAGAAACATGCATTTGCACTGATGAAATTCAGGTCAAAGAGTCAGAGCAGAATAATGCATTCAGTTTGTGTCAGTGGTCCCTCTAGCAGTTATTTACTGCATTCATGTTTCCTAGTGCAAAAGCTTCTGCTCTAAATCATTGCAATACTGCCACAATCATGTCACATGTGGTGTAAAGGGAAGTCATTCTAGTAATTCCAATATACTTTACACTGCAGTTTAAAGACTGTTGAGTATATAACACGTAGGCCTATATATGAACTCATCAGATTTATAAACCAGAAGGTCATGCTTCATCAACTGGAGTAAAGTTATAGCATGGCATCACATTCCCACACACTGACATACTGTACATATGGAACTGAATATAATTTAAAATCATGTTGTGTAAACAGCAGCAGTGAACAAATGTGCAACACAGCTTATTACAGAGAGTGCTAAATTAGTTAAATGTGCATTTTAGAATTCAGTATATGTATATATATATATATATATATATATATAATCAACATGATCTCTGTACTATTTGTACAATTTTCTCTGTAATGTATCGACAGCTAAAACTTTAGACATGTACAAGCATATACATACATACATACATACATAGAGGTTGATTTTATTGTATTTAATATACAAGAACAAATAATCTTGTTTATTGCTATCATTTTCATCATATCTGTGCAACTTTTAAAGACTTACTGTACCAGAAACTTTGTCAGAAAACAGACACACATACACACACACACACTTACTTGTATATTACAGAGACTCTCCATAGGCGTAATTGTTTTTATACTTTAAAAAATTTACATTATATCCCCTTACACTATTTTTTTAATTAAAAAAAAAAAAAAACACTGTTTAGTATGTTTTTATTTTAAGCCATTTGGTTTATGAGGACACAAGAAGCGTCAGGAAGTACCCATGTCATTAACACATTTGTGTACTCATAAACCATACAGTACAGGAACACACACACACACACACACACACACACACACACACACACACACACACACACACACACACACACACACACACACACACTGACTGTGACAATGGTAACTGGCAAATCATTAGAAATCGCATAGAACCGAATGATCCTGATACTGAAAATTAACATTAATGAAGCACTGTGAAATTGGTGATATTTATCTTACTGTATATTTTACACTTTAGCTTGTAACACTCTCATATATAAATGAAGGGGATCCATTCATCCAAGAGCAGAGTTAAGTGTATTTAAGTTTTGAAGAGTAGATAACCTAGCCTGACAAGCCAGACCCACATCAAGATGTTGGGTCTGGGAACACACCATTGGCAGGGCTCAATCCGAGGGGCGGGATAAATGGTTGTCTTTCAAATTCCCTCTGCACGCAATAGGAAAGCGCTACAACCAACCAGAGCAACGAAGAAGGTGAAGCGGAGCTAGTTGATAGATTAAACTTTTGCCATATCCGGTCGGCAAAACTCCGAACACATCTTCCTTTTTTAAGAATGACTTCAGTGCCGTTCTTTGCTCTTTTCTCAAAGAAAAGCTTAACTCCAAGTCTTCCAGAGTTGCGGCCAAAGCCGATTCGAAAGACCGCTGTTCGCCAGCTTCTTTTTTTTCAAGTAGCACGCGGAACTGTTGCAACTCTACCGTCATTATGTTAAACCTGCCCACCGACTCTATACACGATGTGATTGGCCTGACTAGAGTTTGGTTTTTCCAGCTCGCAAGCCAACGGAGAGTTGCTAGACGAACCTGCCTGCAAATTACATTTGCTGCCACTAGGGTGCGTCTAGATTTCTAGGCTATAGATAACCCAAACAAACATATATATGCAACATCAACAATGTCAACAAAACATTATATCCAAAGAAATAAAGAAAATTCACAACTTCATTTTGTTAGAGCATTTCAGCCCAACCATAACATGTTTGAGTCCAGGCAGAAATAAAGTCAATTTCTCACCACTCCCAAATAGTTCAGGTAAGAGTTGAGTATCTTGCAATATTCCAACTGTTCAATAGAAATCCATGAATAGAAGTCCAACATAAAGTGCCTCAAACCATAACCAAATGTCAGTCCAGGTAAACAAAAGTATAGAATAAGATCAAATCATAGTCCAGATGAAGTGTCGTTATTGTTTGATTAATGAGGCCAAAAGAGAACCCTCTGAACAAATATGCAAAACACAAATCAAAATATGCACAGATAACAAACATAGAATTAAAAAATATATACAACTTATATTGAGCTGTAGAACCAAAGATGTTCCTCATAATAAGGTTTCACGCATCAAGCTAAGTTGAGCAAACCTCAAAGCCATGCCAGTACCTCTACTAAACACTCCTACTTCTACTAAACGTCTCTCTTAAAATGATAGCCCTTCCTTTAGAAACCTCCATACATTCCCCCTGAGGTGGGGAGAAGCATTACAGCATAAGAAATGGAACAAGCTTTGATGACAATTCAATTCAGGCATACAAAAAACAGCAATTTTATGTTGTCATTATCTTGATATTGTACATTTCTGTGTCTATCTCAATCTAAAAACCATGCTTTTATACTGTATTTTATGTAGGAGTGCAGCAAGGCTCTGTTTTGGGACCAGTGAAGTTTTCAAGATTTAGATCATCCCTAACCATCTTGAGCCAGGAGAAACCTAATATTACTGTAGACTGGTACACTCAAAGTGAAGGACAGCATATTCTCCCCAAAGACACTTGATGTGTAATGATTGTTGTGTCTATTCAGTCTCATTTTTGCCATTTTTTAGCAAGAAGGCAAATGTTTAATGTTTAAATATGTCTGACGCCTCAAGAACAGCGTTGCTTCTGCCAAGTTTTGGAAGAAGCATTGAAAGAGTGTGTCAGAAGATTTCACCTGAACCTACTCTGATAAGCTTCTCTGTCACTGAGAACACAGACAGCGGCGTCTCCATCAAGCCATCCAGACAGGTCCTGTCATCATGCACAACAATCTCTTTTCACATAATTTCCCATATCTGACTGACAGCCCTGCCATTTTGTCTTCGTAATTATGCCGAGGTACTGATCCAATGACTTAATCATGTCAGCACTGTCACTTAGTGTGCCGCTCAGCTAGTTGAACCTATTGATTGCTAAACAGACATCTGCATTGTTTGGGTAGTCTAAATGATTTAAAGGGGCCATATTCTATAATTTTGTAGCTTTTTACTGTTGTTGTCCCCTGAAGACCACTTGTAATATTCATCAATGTATCTTTTATCAAAAACCTTTACAATGGACCTACAATTTACTTAAAGATCCTGTGAAATCAAAATTGTTGTTTTGTGGGTCTATGCTGCCTTCAATCACACCTGGTAAGCTTCTAATTCCAAGGTACATAGAGCTGTTATTACAAGTTGGAAATATTATACAAAGCTCAGAGCTCAGTGAATTCAAGCGTGGTACCGTGATAGGTTGCCACCTGTGCAATAAGTCCATTCATGACATTTCCTCACTACTAAATATTCCACGGTCAACTGTTAGTGGTATTATAACAAAGTGGAAACAATTGGGAACCACAGCAACTCAGTCACGAAGTGATAGGCCACGTAAAATCACAGAGCGGGGTCAGCGCATGCTGAGGGTCACAGTGCGCAGAAGTCGCCAACTTTCTGCAGAGTCAATAGCTACAGACCTCCAAACTTTGTGTGGCCTTCAGATTAGCTCAAGAACAGTGTGTAGAGAGCTTCATGGAATGAGTTTCCATGGCCGAGCAGCTTCATCCAAGCCTTACATCACCAAGTGCAATGCAAAGCGTGGGATGCAGTGGGGTAAAGCACGCCGCGCCACTGGACTCTAGAGCAGTGGAGACGTGTTCTCTGGAGTGACCAATCACGCTTCAATGTCTGGAAATCCCATGGATGAGTCTGGGTTTGGCAGTAGCCAGGAGAACGGTACTTGCCTGACTGCATTGTGCCAAGTGTAAAGTTTGGTGGAGGGGGGATTATGGTGTGGGGTTGTTTTTCAGGGGTTGGGCTTGGCCCCTTAGTTCCAGTGAAAGGAACTCTTAATGCTTCAGCATACCAAGACATTTTGGACAATTTCATGCTCCCAACTTTGTGGGAACAGTTTGGAGATGGCCCCTTCCTGTTCCAACATGACTGCGCACCGGTGCACAAAGCAAGGTCCATAAAGACATGGATGAGCGAGTTTGGTGTGAAGGAACTTGACTGGCCTGCACAGAGTCCTGACCTCAACCTGATAGAACACCTTTGGGATGAATTAGAGCGGAGACTGCGAGCCAGGCCTTCTCGTCCAACATCAGTGCCTGACCTCACAAATGCGCTTCTAGAAGAATGGTCAAATATTCCCATAAACACACTCCTAAACCTTGTGGAAAGTCTTCCCAGAAGAGTTGAAGCTGTTATGCTGCAAAGGGTGGACCAACTCCATATTAATCCCTATGAATTAAGAATGGGATGTCATTAAAGTTCATGTGCATGTAAAGACAGGCGTCCCAAAACTTTTGGCAATATAGTGTATATATATATTTTTTTATATGTGTAATAAATCTAGTGGATTTGTTGCACATTTATTTGAATTTGTATGTTCTCATTCGTGACATTTTACCTACAAATTGTAGTCAGAAGAAGTCAGATCATATAAAGTCATACAAAGTGTGTGTGTGTGCAGATAAAGCTTTCACAAACCAATATTCAAAGTTTGTCTTGATGAACTTCACAGTGTCATTTTAGTGACTTTGCTTATGTATCAATACTTGGTTTGTATCCTTGCAGTCTGCTGAGAGAACTGTCAAAAGACAAGTCTCTCCGAGATTATACATTTTAAATGCAATGTAAGATTTTTATTAAGATGTGGACAGTAAAGCACAGAGTTGAATCCCCATCTCACTGATGTAAACACACTGACAGCATTCCCCCTGTTTATCGAGCAAATGTTTATATTGAACGTTCGGTCTGCGAGAACATGCCATTGACGTGCAGCGATGTGAGAGTCAGCTAAAATGTCTGCAGTCTGAGAACAGGAAGAGGTGCTGATGGGGGTCTGAATGGCTGTCATGGGCCAGCTGAGATCCAGAATCTCTCCCCAGGCTTCAGGCCTGCCAATCAGTCAGCCTCTGAATGGCCTAAGCATTAATTATCGACTGTTTGCAGACAAAGCAGGGGGTCAGCGGCGAACAGACAAGTCAAACGGCAGCGGTGCGAGAGGCTCCAAAGGCTCTGCCCGTTTCTCAGTCCTGAAAGCCACAGCCAATCACATTTAATCCTCAGTGGATGAGTTTGCCTTGGTGTAAACATGCAGCAGTGAAAATCTGATCTGTCCGCCTGAACTCTGTCCTGATTGCTTTTGTAACTAGTCAGTACTTGCATGTGTTGGATAGATACAATATGCCATTAAAAGAATGTGTTGCATTATAACAAAACATTTGTGAAAGCTTAAATATTTGTGGAAGACATTCCCTTGTGAAAAAGAAGCATGCTTAATTGCATTCAATGTGCGCTTGTAGAGTGCTTCAAATCTTAAAAGAATATATAAAACAAAACTGCACTTGCAGAAAAAATAATATTAATGAAATAAAAGGCCACTTAAGTGTACTTAAAGAGAGTACACTTTCAGGACTGTTTCTTAACACACTTAAGTACTTTATATTATAAATGCATGTTTTATATTTAAATACATGCATAATTTTATTAAAGTATATTTTAGTTTACCATAAATACTTGTCAGTGCACTTTAACCATATTTCAATAGTACAATAGACAATAGTAGACAATAGTAGACATTAAGTAATTATACTGTATATAAAGTACTTAAGTGGGTCAAAAATTGCATTTAATATGAATTTATTTAATTGTAAATAAGATACAATTATGTGTCCAAAAACATTTCATTTAGTTTGCACTTAAGTATAGTCTTTTAAAGCATATTATTTCTCTAATAAGTACTCTTTTTAAAAGTATGCTAAAGTGTACTTGTTTTTCACAATGACTGTCATTAGAATAATTACTAATCATAATTTTATTCAGCATGCGATTGGCTGCTGAACATGTGGCAGTTTTATTACTGAGACGAATACTAATTAAAAACAAACTAAAAGATGCTTATCAGAATTAATTAGAAAGATACTCAATGCCTCATATAGATTTCACATCAGGCTTGTATTAAAAATATATTATGAAATCTATGCAGTTCCCGGTGAGATTAGAAACTCAACATTAAAATATTTGCTGTGCCAATATGATTTTGGCATATCAATTTATATATGAGATTTAGATTTTTTTTAAATTTTTTTATGCAAGAACCTGAATTTTGGGACATTAAAGTAGCAATTGTTTAAGTGTTTGTGTACATGGTGTTTTGTTTCATAAATCATTTGAAGGACCTGCTCCAGTATCTATTGATCTAGATGCATATTAACTTGTAGCTTGTTGTCATTAGCAGTTGCTTCACAACAGATGCTGTTTAAAGAAAGTTAGGACAACATCATTTTGCCCCTTGAAGAAAACAGTAACTTTAATTCAACATTATTTATACGTGTATTATGAATTACCTACATAATACACTATATTGGCAAAAGTTTTGGGACGCCTGCCTTTACATGCACATGAACTTTAATGACATCCCATTCTTAATCCATAGGGTTTAATATGGAGTTGGCCCACCCTTTGCAGCATAACAGCTTCAACTTTTCTGGGAAGACTTTCCACAAGGTTTAGGAGTGTGTTTATGGGAATTTTTGACCATTCTTCTAGAAGCGCATTTGTGAGGTCAGGCACTGATGTTGGACGAGAAGGCCTGGCTCGCAGTCTCCGCTCTAATTCATCCCAAAGGTGTTCTATCGGGTTGAGGTCAGGACTCTGCAGACCAAACTCGCTCATCCATGTCTTTATGGACCTTGCTTTGTGCACTGGTGCGCAGTCATGTTGGAACAGGAAGGGGCCATCCCCAAACTGTTTCCACAAAGTTGGGAGCATGAAATTGTCCAAAATGTCTTGGTATGCTGAAGCATTAAGAGTTCCTTTCACTGGAACTAAGGGGCCAAGCCCAACCCCTGAAAAACAACCCCACACCATAATCCTCCCTCCACCAAACTTTACACTTGGCACAATGCAGTCAGGCAAGTACCGTTCTCCTGCCAACCACCAAACCCAGACTCGTCCATCGGATTGCCAGACAGAGAAGCGTGATTGGTCACTCCAGAGAACACGTCTCCACTGCTCTAGAGTCCAGTGGCGGCGTGCTTTACCCCACTGCATCCCACGCTTTGCATTGCACTTGGTGATGTAAGGCTTGGATGAGCTGCTCGGCCATGGAAACTCATTCCATGAAGCTCTCTACACACTGTTCTTGAGCTAATCTGAAGGCCACACAAAGTTTGGAGGTCTGTATCTATTGACTCTGCAGAAAGTTGGTGACTTCTGCACACTGTGACCCTCAGCATGCGCTGACCCCGCTCTGTGATTTTACGTGGCCTACCACTTCGTGGCTGAGTTGCTGTTGTTCCCAATTGCTTCCACTTTGTTATAATACCACTAACAGTTGACCGTGGAATATTTAGTAGTGAGGAAATTTCAGGAATGGACTTATTGCACAGATGGCAACCTATCACGGTACCACACTTGAGTTCACTGAGCTCCTGAGAGCTTTTTCTTTCACAAATGTTTGTAGAAGCGTCTGCATGCTTAGTGCTTGATTTATACACCTGTGGCCATGGAAGTGATTGGAACATCTGAATTCAATGATTTGGAGGGGTGTCCCAATACTTTTGGCAATAAAATGTGTATATATATGCTATTCTGGATCGTCAGTTACTCATAATATGAATCACCCACTTCTGATTGACATATTGAATTAGCATGTGGCCTTTCTTTGCCATTTTCTTTCTACATATGCTTCTGTCTAAATATGGTTTTAATTAAAATAAAATTGGAACATAATAGCCACCAAAAATGAATGACATGAAAATAATTACACTTAATATCTTTGCCTATTTTAATTGATTAATTTGCTTTATGATACCACATGTCTGAAAGCTATCAGAAAAACAAAAATGTCAGACAATTATTGCTGTGCCAAAATGAAGACGTTATCTGTAAAATTATTCAAGGTTATGTGCTCAACATGTGCGTCCACTAACACCAGAGGATGAAGCCGCTTTCACCTGTTGTTTACAGTCGTCACATTAGCCTGTAATCAAAGCACTGTGGCAGTTTCTCATGTAATCAAGAAGGCTTCCAGTGCTCAGCCTGAACAGTATCATTACCACTGCAGTTTTATTGATTAAATATCGATTGAGAGACCATTAGTTGGTACTTTCAACAGAATAGAGCCTGAAACTCAAAAACATTAAGTCAATTTTAGTTTTTTTCCAGTAAACACATGGCTGGTGCTAAACCAGAACATTTCGACCGTCAACCTCAGGAGGTCGAACTTAATTTCATGAGCTGCTTTTTACTACTTATTTACTTCATGAGGAATGGAAATGTTGCATGTTTCACGATTCTGCTTCTAAAATGTGTGTCTAAAGAGCAGTGTTGGGGAAAGTTACTTTTAAAAGTAATGCATTACAATATTTAGTTACTCTCAAAAAAGTAACTTATTGTGTTAGTTACTTTTGTTATGGAAAGTAATGCATTACATTACTTTTTCTCACCAGGGCTGGACTTGCTTGTTTGTTTAAAAAAAAAAAAAAAAAGGTTTATTACACTTTATTTTGATAAAGTCCCCTATATACATTCTACTGACTATAAGTAACTTTACAACTACATGTCAACGTATTCTACTAACCCTAACCTAACAGTCTACTAATACTCTACTAATACTCTAATGAGAGTTAGTTGGCATGCAGGTGCAACATTACTTGCACCTTTATTTTAAAATAAAGTGTAACAAAACAAAAAATCTATTTTTTGGCAAATTTAAAGGCCCTTTCCCACCAAAAGTGAAATGAATAAGCCTGAAGGAAATGCAAATTCATGTCTGTAAAAGAGAGGGCGCAACTATGAAAACAGAAAAAAAGAAACAAATGTGATGTATATTTAAAGTCAGTATTGTAGAATTGGGTAACACTTTAGATTACAGCCCGGAAAGTACTGTGTAACTAAAGCGAATTTACAGCGTAACTTTCAGTAATTATAGTGTAACTATAAAGTAAGTACGTGTAATTATAAGGGAACAATATGTAATATTTGGGGAATAAAGGGGTAACTATCAGGAAAATCAACAAATTATTTACTGAAAGTATTTTTTAATTAAGGGGTAATTATCCATGTATACAGGGTAAGTGGTGCTTATTTCATCTAGTTACAGGGTAAGTATGAATCTGCGGGCTGTTAATAGTTTCATGTCTACAATAAAAAACACGTACAAAATCTGATATCACTCAGAAACATTTTTTGAAAAACTTAATTCAAAACAGATTTATGACACTTCTTATTCATTTTTTTTTTAAATAAACTTTTCATTTCAAATAATAACGTCCTGACAGAAAGTGGCACGTTTTATCCCTTTTTTGTTTCTCTTGCTTGTCTCCGCCTCTTCTTGTTCCTCTTCTTCTTTTTTGTTATTTCCACTGATGGATCTTAAGAGCAATCCCATGTCTTTTGATATTCTGTATTGTTATTTATTAAAAGAAAAAGTACATCCAGAGATGATCTCATAATTTACTAATCTTTTCACATCTGACCAACTGTTACCAGCGCGTGCGTGAGTAAAGAAGCTTCAAGCTTTCATGACGGTCTCGCGCGAGTGGCGACTCTGTCTCTCTGTCTTCTAGTCTTGTTTGTGTCTCATTGCTATTATCATATATTATGTTATTGTTTGTTTACTGTTGTGAGCATTAATTAAAAAAATGAAAATAAAAACAGACGGCATCCGACATCCGCGTGACCAGTCATGCTTCAAGTTACGTCAAGCGTGAACTTGACCCTCTCATTCACGCAGATGACTGCTGGTCGGAAGCGATAGTTTACCGTTTAAATTTTTTTTTAAAAATATTGGTATTTTTCTTACAAACACTTAACGTTTCACTTCAGAAGACATTGATTCATCAATTGGGATCGTATGGATTGCTGTAGTTATTGCTGTATGTGCTGTTTGATGCTTCAACCCAAATGAGTTTTCATTATCAGAGATTATTTATTTTTCTGTGTTCATCTGAAGAAAGAAAGTCGTATACATCTCGGATGGCATGAGGGTAAAAGATGAGTAAACGGTGAGGACATTTCTGCGTGCACTGTATTTTCTTTAAATACATAATATAGCTACAGAATAGCTAGAGACATAGGATTCCTTCTTAAGATTCATCTGTGTCAAGAACGAATAAGAAGAGGAACAAGAGGAGAAGAAGCCAAGGAAGAGAAACGAATAAGTGTTGTAAATCTGTTTTAAAAAAGTTGTTTTTCAAATAAAGATTTCCGAGTGATATCAGATTGTGTACGTGTTTTTATTGTACTTATCCTGTAACTACATGAAACAAGAGGGGAACAAGCACCACTTTAATTTACAGCCCGCAGATTCATACTTACCCTGTAACTACATGAAACAAGAGGGGAACAAACACCACTTTAATTTACAGCCCGCAGATTCATACTTACCCTGTAACTACATGAAACAAGAGGGGAACAAACACCACTTTAATTTACAGCCCGTAGATTCATACTTACACTGTAACTACATGAAACAAGAGGGGAACAAGCACCACTTTAATTTACAGCCCGTAGATTCACACTTACCCTGTAACTACATGAAACAAGAGGGGAACAAACACCACTTTAATTTACAGCCAGCAGATTCACACTTACCCTGTAACTACATGAAACAAGAGGGGAACAAACACCACTTTAATTTACAGCCCGTAGATTCATACTTACACTGTAACTACATGAAACAAGAGGGGAACAAACACCACTTTAATTTACAGCCAGCAGATTCACACTTACCCTGTAACTACATGAAACAAGAGGGGAACAAACACCACTTTAATTTACAGCCCGCAGATTCATACTTACCCTGTAACTACATGAAACAAGAGGGGAACAAGCACCACTTTAATTTACAGCCCGTAGATTCACACTTACCCTGTAACTACATGAAACAAGAGGGGAACAAACACCACTTTAATTTACAGCCCGTAGATTCACACTTACCCTGTAACTACATGAAACAAGAGGGGAACAAACACCACTTTAATTTACAGCCAGCAGATTCACACTTACCCTGTAACTACATGAAACAAGAGGGGAACAAACACCACTTTAATTTACAGCCCGCAGATTCATACTTACCCTGTAACTACATGAAACAAGAGGGGAACAAGCACCACTTTAATTTACAGCCCGTAGATTCACACTTACCCTGTAACTACATGAAACGAGGGGAACAAACACCACTTTAATTTACAGCCCGTAGATTCATACTTACCCTGTAACTACATGAAACAAGAGGGGAACAAGCACCACTTTAATTTACAGCCCGTAGATTCACACTTACCCTGTAACTACATGAAACAAGAGGGGAACAAACACCACTTTAATTTACAGCCAGCAGATTCACACTTACCCTGTAACTACATGAAACAAGAGGGGAACAAACACCACTTTAATTTACAGCCCGCAGATTCATACTTACCCTGTAACTACATGAAACAAGAGGGGAACAAACACCACTTTAATTTACAGCCCGCAGATTCATACTTACCCTGTAACTACATGAAACAAGAGGGGAACAAACACCACTTTAATTTACAGCCCGCAGATTCATACTTACCCTGTAACTACATGAAACAAGAGGGGAACAAGCACCACTTTAATTTACAGCCCGTAGATTCACACTTACCCTGTAACTACATGAAACAAGAGGGGAACAAACACCACTTTAATTTACAGCCCGCAGATTCATACTTACCCTGTAACTACATGAAACAAGAGGGGAACAAGCACCACTTTAATTTACAGCCCGTAGATTCACACTTACCCTGTAACTACATGAAACAAGAGGGGAACAAACACCACTTTAATTTACAGCCAGCAGATTCACACGTACCCTGTAACTACATGAAACAAGAGGGGAACAAACACCACTTTAATTTACAGCCCGCAGATTCACACTTACCCTGTAACTACATGAAACAAGAGGGGAACAAACACCACTTTAATTTACAGCCCGCAGATTCACACTTACCCTGTAACTACATGAAACAAGAGGGGAACAAACACCACTTTAATTTACAGCCAGCAGATTCACACTTACCCTGTAACTACATGAAACAAGAGGGGAACAAACACCACTTTAATTTACAGCCCGCAGATTCACACTTACCCTGTAACTACATGAAACAAGAGGGGAACAAGCACCACTTTAATTTACAGCCCGCAGATTCACACTTACACTGTAACTACATGGATAATTACCCCTTAATTAAAAAAATACTTACAGTATAAATAATTTGTTAATTTTCCTGATAGTTACCCCTTATTCCCTAAATATTACATATTGTTCCCTTATAACTAAACGCACTTACTTTATAGTTACACTATAATTACCGAAAGTTACACTGTAAATTCGCTTTACTTACGCAGTACTTTCCGGGCTGTAATCTAAAGTGTTACCTAGAATTGGATCATTGAAGGCATTCAGCAGCTGCAAAAACATTGGTTAATAAAGTGAGATTAAATGCATAAAGTATATTTGTATTATTTAACATTTAATTACTGCAGGTTTGTGTAATTTTCTGAGTTTGCATTTCACTGATTTTTTTCATTTTGAGGAATACGGAACCTGTTTTTGTGCAAGTGAGATGAATAAACGCATGAACGCATTTAGTCTAGGACTACAATACCCATTATGTTAACTTACTCATGATTTCTCTCAACATGGGCACAGGAGAGCAGTACATTGGAAAACAAAGTAAATTGCGTTACTTATTTGAAATAGTAACTCAGATATTTTGTTGTAAATTTAAAAGTAATGCATTACTTTACTAGTTACTTGGAAAAGTAATCTAATTACGTAACGCACGTTACTTGTAATGCGTCACCCCAACACTGCTCTTTTCCTGCCATTGATGAGATTTTCACACAATGCTTACTTGCCCCTGACGAGTTTTTCCAGCAATCTGTGTTTTCACTGTTATAAGGTAGGGGGCACTGTTACACATTTTCTGAAATAGTACAGCATCTCCAGATCCAAAAACAAGCAAAGAAGAAGGTCTGCGTAAAGGAGTGGATCGTTTTTTATGCACAAGTAAGCTAACATGATTATCAAACCTTCAACAAATCAAAACTGCCTAATGTTACCTAATGAAATGTTGAACCCATGAAAAAGAAACAGCTGTGAAGCTTTGGGGGTGTTGATGGACTCAATCTACTCCATGTTTTGATCATCGTTCTGAATCCAAAGTCTTTGACTGTTTACATATTCATACAACAAAATATTCTGGGGGCCATGAAATTTTCGTGAATATCATCAACAATGCTGGAGCTGACTGGCAACAACTTATAAAATGCTGGCGGGGAAAAAGATAAACATTAAAAATGTTTAAAGATACTTTAATTCATGCTGCAGAAGATCTTAAATTATGGGATGATTATATTCTTGTTTTGAATAATAAACATTAATTTAAATCATGCATCAAAGGGTTAATGGGAGAATGTCGGTGTGATTGTAAGTCTATGAAGGAGAGTCATTAATTAGCAGGGCTAATCTGTGATGAAGGTAAGCAGTTTGAGTATCTGTAGAGAGATCAGACTGCTCTTCACTTTACCTGAGAGACTCTGGCCATGTCAGCAACCCTCAGCTATTCATTTGAAGCATAAATTCACTCCAATGTCCTTGGTACTCTAGAAGATTCAGAGACTCTGAAGAGTTTAGCAAACTATGAAAGAAAGACACATGGAATCTGTTTGTGATTCCATGTGTAAAAATTGTACCTTCACCAGCCTTAAAAGGACATCTTTGTACCTTGTTCACCCTTAAAATGTGCATATTAGTACCTTAGAGTAGCACTATGTACCTTAAGGTACTACTATGAACCTTTTAGGGGTAAAAAAGGTACAAAGATGTCCTTTTAAGAGTACTGTTATTGCACATTTTTTTCTGAGAGTGTTTATAAATATGTAAAATATTATTATATGGAGTCTATAAATGTTATCCACACAGTAAGATGAGCCACATGACTTATTGCTTTCTCTCTATATTTCACACACACACACACACACACACAGAGAAAATGCATGTTACATTATTGTATGACTGATAACGTTGTATAAGTAAGGCATCAGTTCATGCTTAAAAAGTGTCGTTTTCTCATGTCACTTGGCAGAGAGTGTGCATTCTCTCTCTCTCTCTCTCTCTCTCTCTCTCTCTCTCTCTCTCTCTCACTCTCACTCACTCACTCACTCACTCACTCACTCACTCACTCACTCACTCACTCACTCACTCACTCACTCACACACACACACACACACACACACACACACACACACACACCCACACCTAGAGAGAAAGAGTGAATCCACATATCTGCCATGTACATAACAGACAATAGCTATAAATAAAATTTTAGGTTTTATATGTTTATTATTCTTGTTTGCTGTCAAAATTATGTGAACAAAGGCTCAGTAAATGCCTGAACATTCTGTGAGGCAATCAATCCCTTCGTTGCAAATAATAATAATAAAAAGTCATCAAGACAATATCAAGGTTTTTATACAGTGGTGTAACATGAAATTTTATAGATGTAATTGTTTACTTAGTTATCATTAAGTAAAACTATCAAAAACATTTTGTTATCTGAAATAATACTGAAATAAAATAAAATATAAATATTAGATGACAAACCTAAACTAATGAAAATTATTATGTCGCTTGGTATTTTAATGTGATATTATAACAAGAATATCTATACCAAGAGCTCTTTTCAGTCACTGCATCTTTTCCTCTTGATTATTTTCTTTTTCCCCTTTGTATTCCGCTGTAATAGTATGAAAAAGGACAACATATACTGCATATTTGTGGTCTGTTCTCCCGATTTAATGTATGATATATCCCATCAAGCACTAGGCATGCAGACGCTTCTACAGACATTTGTAAAAGAATGGGTCGCTCTCAGGAGCTCAGTGAATTCAAGCGTGGTACCGTGATAGGTTGCCACCTGTGCAATAAGTCCATTCGTGAAGTTTCCTCACTACTAAATATTCCACAGTCAACTGTTAGTGGTATTATAACAAAGTGGAAGCGATTGGGAACGACAGCAACTCAGCCACGAAGTGGTAGGCCACGTAAAATCACAGAGCGGGGTCAGCGCATGCTGAGGCGCACAGTGAGCAGAAGTCACCAACTTTCTGCAGAGTCAATAGCTACAGACCTCCAAACTTCGTGTGGCCTTCAGATTAGCTCAAGAACAGTGTGTAGAGAGCTTCATGGAATGGGTTTCCATGGCCGAGTAGCTCATCCAAGCCTTACATCACCAAGTGCAATGCAAAGCATGGGATGCAGTGGGGTAAAGCACGCCGCCACTGGACTCTAGAGCAGTGGAGACGTGTTCTCTGGAGTGACCAATCACGCTTCTCTGTCTGGCAATCCGATGGACGTGTCTGGGTTTTGCGGTTGCCAGGAGAACGGTACTTGCCTGACTGCATTGTGCCAAGTGTAAAGTTTGGTGGAGGGGGGATTATGGTGTGGGGTTGTTTTTCAGGGGTTGGGCTTGGCCCCTTAGTTCCAGTGAAAGGAACTCTTAATGCTTCAGCATACCAAGACATTTTGGACAATTTCATGCTCCCAACTTTGTGGGAACAGTTTGGGGATGGCCCCTTCCTGTTCCAACATGACTGCGCACCAGTGCACAAAGCAAGGTCCATAAAGACATGGATGAGCGAGTTTGGTGTGGAGGAACTTGACTGGCCTGACCTCAACCCGATAGAACACCTTTGGGATGAATTAGAGCGGAGACTGCGAGCCAGGCCTTCTCGTCCAACATCAGTGCCTGACCTCACAAATGCGCTTCTAGAAGAATGGTCAAAAATTCCCATAAACACACTCCTAAACCTTGTGGAAAGCCTTCCCAGAAGAGTTGAAGCTGTTATAGCTGCAAAGGGTGGGCCAACTCCATATTAAACCCTACGGATAAAGAATGGGATGTCATTAAAGTTCATGTGCATGTAAAGGCAGGCGTCCCAAAACTTTTGGCAATATAGTGTATTTTTTTTAACAATTAAAATGAGTTTTAAATAATCACAATATATAGTAAATTGTTGATTTTGATATTTGATATTTTGAGTTTGTATGTTTAATTTACTTGACTTTTTATTGTTGTTGAATAATGTACACTCTAAAAAAATGCTTAGTTGTTTTAACCCATATTTGGGTCAAATATGGTCAAACCCAGCTGTTGGGTTACATTTTTAAATACAAATTTTAACCCAACAGTTGGGTTAGTCCATATTGGACCCAAATTTGGGTTAAAACAACCCAGCATTTTTTAGAGTGTAGTTTTGTATTTTTTACTTTTTGGGAATCCAGGGGGGTATTCCAGAAAGCAGGTTATGTGCCATACCTGGGTATGTTTAAGAGTAAGTAAGCGGATAACCTCAACTTTCGGTTCCAAAGACGGAGGTAACTTTCAGGGTATGTAAGTAGCCATAGCAACTCACTCTCTGAACATAACCTGCTCCGGAGCAGCTCATGATCCAGGGTTAGTTTGTTTAAGAGGTATTCAGATGTGTGTTATATAATTAATATAGTTATATTAATATAACTAAATTTGTTATATAGTTACAGTTATATAATATACAATATTATATATTAATTCTAAAGCACTATTATAACATGGTAATGTTTAAATGTTAATTCAATTCAAAAACATTTATTATTATTTATTTTATTGTTATCTCACACATGGATCTGCATTCAATTAATTAGCATCAAACAAACAATATAATCCTTATTCTCAGTGAATAAAGAATACTTATTAAACTAAAAGATTGAAAAAATGTTTGCACAACCACCAAATAGGGGGCGATGTGTACTAAGTAGGTTATGTACAGTGTTGCCAGATTGGGCGGGTTCCCGCCCAATTGGGCGGTTTTGAATTTGATTGTGCGGGTAAAAATTGGCTTGGACGGGTGGACAAATTTTGGACTGGTTTGGGGTCAGTTTGGCTCGTTTCAATATATTTTATAGTCTAATTGGTTAATAAACAAAACTAAAGTGTGCATGTACTCCATAAAATCAGTCATCATGACATTACTAAACACAGTCCACGCAGAGTCAGCTGGCATTGGTGTTGATGTCGCAGACGAGCATGCGCTTTTAGCCAATCAGCGATCAGCAGGCAGACGCGCTCATTCAAGACTGACAGGTTTTTAGTGATCGCTGTGCCAAAGGGGCGTAAATATACAGTAAGTTATCTACAGTAAAGAGTGGGAGAGTGACCCAACTCTCCAAACGTGGATTACACCTGTGGGAGATGATGACTCGGCTCTTTATAAATAGGCCTATAGTGAATGACTTAATTTAAATCGAATATGGGACTATATGACTCCTGTCCATCGTCATGTGAACACTGATCAGGACAACTTTTAAACTGTAGACTGCGCTCTACTCATCCATGACAGCTGCTGAAAGAGGACTGAATCAACGATTCATCAGTTTTGACTGCGCATTTTGAAGTGCGTTATATTCTATAAATATGTACTTCACAAAAGAAGTACTGTAGTTCTATCTGAAGTTAAAGCGCAACACAAAGGTAAGCACATTGTTGCTGTTGTTATTTTTTTTTGTCGGATTATCGTACAGTATGTATCAATGAATGACATGTTGGCTGTGGTGTGTGCATTAATGTGTGTGAAATGCCATATTGGGCACTTTTTGCAATTAAACCGGCTTATTCTTACTGTGGACATTTGATGCATGTTTTTCCAGGTTCCATGTTTTTAAAGTAATTGGTTAATTTCTTGATTGCTGTTTTGACAGTTTCCACCTGGACATTTTAGTCATATTTGCTAATTCTCTTTAATGTTGAATGTTTGCCCTGTTTTGATCTGTTTTCTTGGGAATTTTTTTTTTTTTTTTTTTTTTCATCATCATTTAGTTTTAAGGAGATAAAATAGGGCTTATCAACCTTGATTGGTATGGCAATAAAATTGTATAACATTATTTTGTCAGTTAAAGTTTTGGGTGGGTTTTTCTTGGAGTAGGCGGGTTTTGGTGAGCTTTTGGGCTGGAAATCGTCGACCCAATCTGGCAACACTGCTTATGTAAATCGCTATTAAACAAAAGAAGAAGGAAGTAGAATGGCATGCTTTTTCTTAGCGTCTGTTTCCATGGTGAATCATCAATTTGTCGCTCTGTTGAGAATGTCTTGTGTGTTAACCGGGAACATACTCTGAGTTGTCTGAACTTACTCACGGACGCGTTTTTGGAACCAGCATACCTCGAGTAAGCAAGGTTTGGGTTAATCAACTGAGAGTTCAAGGTATATGTGACAGTAAGTTAACCTTGCTTTCTGGAATACCCCCCTGGAAGAGTAGCCACTGCCTAGGTAGTGTCTAATGGGGAAACCACGTTAAAAAAAAAAAAAAAAAAACTTTAGACTTTCTACTGACTATAAGTAATTTTGCAACTACATGTCAACTAACTCTCATTAGAGTATTACTGTTAGGGTTCGGGTTAGGGTTAGTAGAATAAGTTGACGTACTTGTAAAGTTACTTATAGTCAGTAGAATATCTGTTGGGAAGCATCAAAATAAAGAGTTAGCAGATATTAAGCAGACAGTCTACTAATACTCTAATGACTGCTAGTTGACATGTAGTTACTTATAGTCAGTAGAATGTCTAAAGTGGACTATCCACCACACAAAGTCTCATTAAGTCTCAGAATACCTGTCAAACACGGCCTGTCTTCATTTATTCATGCTGCGACGTTGCTCAGGCATGACCATTCCACCGCGGCCACGCTCTTTATGCTTTTTTTTAAAGTGCACCAGCAGTTAGAAGCAGCTAAGTAAAAAAATCCATAATTTAAAGGAGTAATAAAAGCTTTTGAGAGCGCCGCTAAATTTGAAGTGAATTGCAATCTTGGCAGTCCGAAAGTGCACCGAGGAGGAAGCGTTTATGATTAAGTGAGACCTCCATGGTAAATAGAGATTAATGGAGGAATATTCCTATGGCATTTCAAGAAGTGGCGGAAGATAACTTTATTCACAAGATGTCAGCTTTGGCTGCTGAATGCTGTAAACTGGACCGTAAGCTCTTTCAAAGCACTGTGTCGGATTATGCTTTGCTAGTCATTAAAATGTAATGCCAGCTTCAATGCTGTGTAAGTTCCCGGAAGAATAGAACTTTATGATTACATTTCAAATTGATCTGGATGTTCACAGCAGTCTTACAGCTCTGTCTCTCTCGCTCGGTGACGTTTTCCCCAGTGGCGGCTATGGCAAACGATGAGAGAAACTGCGGGACTCGGAGGACAGCCGTTGATGTGCCTTGTTGAAATAGTTGGCCTAGTTTGCCACTTTGTTTCGTGCGTTTGCTCAGCTCGTTTTATGCTGTCATACGGTGTGACATCATAATGATTGAGGATGAAAAGCTGTGATTCGTTGTTTCATCGAATGTCTCATCATGTTTCATCAAAAGTTTTCCAGGTCTATGGGATGCATAATGATATTTTGACTTAAGACAAAGATGATATCACAGGTAACAGGTTGCAAGTTCATCAAGAATGGAAAAAACACACATGCGCAATGCAAAGACCATAGTCTTGCTTTCATGCATATTTTGAAGAAGTTTTGTGATATTCATCTGAGAACACTTTGTGATGGTTTCACTGCAAAATCTAACAATTACAAGAAGTTAAACTTCAAAACATTGCCTTGAGTTTTGAGTTATTCATACAAAGGTTGTTGAATAAATAGTGAGGCTTTATTTAAAGAGTATCTGGGGTTTTAACAGCAATCCTGCTGTGATAATGATAGTCTTTCTGTGTTTATCTTTTCAAAACTAGAATATCTATCAAATATCCACAGCAATTTATTTTTGATTGATGCAATATGTTAGTCTGTCTAACTGTAGATAATGTAGTTTTACAGATGTATACTGTGGTTAAACAAAGTCCTTTATGTGAGTGTGTAGGAACCGTCCATAAAACATGGAAACCTAACGTGTGTGTGTCCAGGTAAACCCTACGTTATTTGGGGAAAAATGTCCCCACAAAGATGGCAATTTCTGAAATCCTTGTCCTTGTGGGGACATTTTTTGGTCCCCATGAGGAAAACAGCTTATAACTCATACTAAATGATGTTTTTTGAAAATGTAAAAATGCAGAATGTTTTGTGTGATTGGTAGGTTGATGGATAGCAGAGAGGAGAGAGAATATACAGTTTGTACAGTATAAAAATCATTATGTACAATGGGGAGAACAAGTATTTGATACACTGCCAATTTTGCAGGTTTTCCTACTTACAAAGCATATAGAGGTCTTTTTATCATAGGTACACTTCAACTGTGAGAGACGGAATCTAAAACAAAAATCCAGAAAATCACATTGTATGATTTTTAAATAATTAATTTGCATTTTATTGCATAACATAAGTATTTGATCACCTACCAACCAGTAAGAATTCCGGCTCTCACAGACCTGTTAGTTTTTCTTTAAGAAGCCCTCCTGTTCTCCACTCATTACCTGTATTAACTGCACCTGTTTGAACTCATTACCTGTATAAAAGACACCTGTCCACACACTCAATCAAACAGAATCCAACCTCTCCACAATGGCCAAGACCAGAGAGCTGTGTAAGGACATCAGGGATAAAATTGTAGACCTGCACAAGGCTGGGATGGGCTACAGGACAATAGGCAAGCAGCTTGGTGAGAAGGCAACAACTGTTGGCGCAATTATTAGTAAATGGAAGAAGTTCAAGATGATGGTCAATCTCCCTCGGTCTGGGGCACCATGCAAGATCTCACCTCGTGGGGCATCAATGATCATGAGGAAGGTGAGGGATCGGCCCAGAACTACACGGCAGGACCTGGTCAATGACCTGAAGAGAGCTGGGACCACAGTCTCAAAGAAAACCATTAGTAACACACTACGCCGTCATGGATTAAAATCCTGCAGCGCACGCAAGGTCCCCCTGCTCAAGTCAGCGCATGTCCAGGCCTGTCTGAAGTTTGCCAATGACCATCTGGATGATCCAGAGGAGGAATGGGAGAAGGTCATGTGGTCTGATGAGACAAAAATAGAGCTTTTTGGTCTAAACTCCACTTGCCGTGTTTGGAGGAAGAAGAAGGATGAGTACAACCCCAAGAACACCATCCCAACCGTGAAGCATGGAGGTGGAAACATCATTCTTTGGGGATGCTTTTCTGCAAAGGGGACAGGACGACTGCACTGTATTGAGGGGAGGATGGATGGGGCCATGTATCACGAGATCTTGGCCAACAACCTCCTTCCCTCAGTAAGAGCATTGCAGATGGGTCGTGGCTGGGTCTTCCAGCATGACAACAACCCGTAAGAAGCATCTCAAGGTCCTGGAGTGGCCTAGCCAGTCTCCAGACCTGAACCCAATAGAAAATCTTTGGAGGGAGCTGAAAGTCTGTATTGCCCAGCGACAGCCCGAAACCTGAAGGATCTGGAGAAGGTCTGTACGGAGGAGTGGGCCAAAATCCCTGCTGGAGTGTGTGCAAACCTGGTCAAGAACTACAGGAAACGTATGATCTCTGTAATTACAAACAAAGGTTTCTGTACCAAATATTAAGTTCTGCTTTTCTGATGTATCAAATACTTATGTCATGCAATAAAATGCAAATTAATTACTTAAAAATCATACAATGTGATTTTCTGGATTTTTGTTTTAGATTCCGTCTCTCACAGTTGAAGAGTACCTATGATAAAAATTACAGATTTCTACATGCTTTGTAAGTGGGCAAACCTGCAAAATCGGCAGTGTATCAAATACTTGTTCTCCCCACTGTATATGGAAAGGCCCCATAAGTGTGAATTTTGTAACATGAACTTTAAAAACTCACACTCATGCGCAAGACACTGCTGTTGAACACAGGTTAACAAGAAACATGGTTCATAAAAGAAATATTATTTTCAGGAGTGAATTTTATTGTAGACAACTGAACTGTGTTGTCTACACACATATATGTTCAAGGTTTCTTTCACAACAACTCCGAGGTGATATCTGAAGATTGAAACTATGGAAGATAATTTCAACATACAGCCTTTCTGACACAAAACATGTCTTTTTTAAGTAATTTTAAATCTATATATTGTTTTATGTGAATGAGTGCATTATAAACCCCAACGCTCAAAATAATTAATTGGTTTGAGCAGAGCCAACTCAAATTAAACAAATTAGTTTAATCAAATTAACTTTTATGAGTATTTGGAACTTTTTTTTTCTTCTGAGTTCACAAAACTGACACATTTTAAGTAATCTGAACTGTTTCATTGTGAGTTTTATGAACTTGTTTTTTATTTTTTTATTTAGACAAACCTAAATTTCTAGCTCTAAATTCTATTTCCCAGCATGCTTTGCCATGACACTTAAAAAGGGAGAGTATATGCTAAAATTAAGTGTTATATATAATGTTTTTTGTGCAAGATTAACGTTAAGTGGGAGATTTAGTAGTGTTTAATGTTTTGCTATGCTAATTTAGAAGAGTTTCTGTTATGTTGGGTTTTTGTAGGGTTACCATCATGTTGACAAGTGGTGCATGAGCTTAGTTTGAGAACAGATATACAGTACAGTGTTAAATGTTTTATATTGCTGTACTCATTCAGCAAGTTCTATGCTATGCTAATGCTATCAAAGTATTGTGTCACCAATTAGCAAGGTGGCATTTATTGAATTAGCTAGTTAAAGCTAGCCAAGTTTCCACTACTAAAATATTTAAGTTGATCATTTTAAGTTGTTAAATGTATGAATTAGCTTATTCAATTATTTGAAGTTAAGAGCAAATAAAATGTATGAGTACAAAATAAAAACTGTCAAGTTCTGCTTACTTAAACTTTACATTTCTTAACTTAAAAAAAAAATGATGTAACTGATTGCCTTAATTTGAGTTCCCTTTCAAGGGAACTCGCGCTGCGTCACCGCTTTGGGAACGCCTCTGCGTGATTGCGTCGTGAAGCACGTGTGTAATCAGTCCAATAGAGAGACGGAACGTCATAGGCGGGTGACGTCATAGACCCGGAAGGTATAAAGCATACCGGCAAACAAACGCCGCTAGCTTCTGTTGTCTTCAGCAAGCGCTCTGTGTAACATTGTCCTCTGTCAGCTCTGTGTTTGTGTCTGAGTTCAGACTTTTTTGTTTTCATATAACAAGTTTGCAACACATACTGACACACTAAAAGAGAGACATTATGGTGAGCGAACAGCGTTTCAGAAGATGTGTTCCTCCCTGCTCTCGTTACATCACGAGTGGGGATACACATTTGATGTGCGTTGTTTGTCTGGGAGAGCAGCACGCTCAGTCGGCTCTCGAGGGGGCCGGCTGCGAGCATTGTGAGGCTTTGCCTCTGAGAGTGTTGCGATCCCGCCGGGCGCTCTTCGAGGGGAGCGCCGCGGCTCGCGTTTCCCGCGACACAGGCCCCGCTGCTGCCGAGGCACAGCGGCAGCTTATGTCGTGGGGTTCGCAAATGGATCTGTCAGAGGGGTTAGAGACGGGCCCAGCCCTTTCTCTGCCTTCAAATGGCAGGTCCAGTGTGCTTCTCTGGGTTCAGGAGCCTGCGCTGCGGTTTCTCCCTCCCAGGAAGTGGCCTCGGCACTTCAGTTGTCCAGCTCCGAGGAGGTGGATGTCTGTAGTGTCGACGCAGGAATTGAAGACTCGCCACTTCAATCTCCTGCTAGTGAGGAGCTGGTGGAGGTTCTGAGCAGAGCTGTGGCCAGATTAAACATCGACTGGCCACAAGAAGATCAGGAGCGCGTCTCAGTGAAAAGCAGACTTGATGAGCACTTCCTGCCAGCCCGCTCTGTTCAGCCTCCACGTCGGGGCTTACCGTTTTTCGTGGATCTCCACACGAGGTGTCGAGAACGTGGAAATGCCCCATGTCATCTCGTATTTTCAGTCCCCAAACGTCTGTGTATAGTAACATCTTGGGGCTGAAAAGGCATGGGTATGGTTCGATGCCGAGGGTGGAAGAGATGCTTGTGAGCCATCTCTCTCCCGAGTCAGCATCGGCCGTTAAACCCCCGACATTGCCCACCAAGCCACTGAGAGCTACATCGGCACAGGTGGGCAAAGCGTACTCGGCAGCGGGTCAGGCCGCCACATGCCTGCACACTATGGCTATCATGCAGGCATACCAGGCTGACCTGCTGAAAGACCTGGGGAGTAGCCACGAGATCGGAGCAGATGTAATCAATGAGCTCCGATCCTCAGCAGATTTAGCTCTCCGTGCCACCAAGGAGACGGCAAAATGGCAGCCCTGGTGGCCACGGATAGGCATCTGTGGCTCAATCTTACGGAGAAAAATGAGAAAGATAAAAGCTTCCTGCTTGATGCGCCGCTGTCTCCTGGGGGCCTGTTCGGTGACGCCGTCACTACTGTCACCGACAGGTTCCAGGAGGCAAAGAAACAGTCTGCGGCGCTCAAGCAGCTCCTTCCCTGTAAGCCCCAGGTCTCGTCTGTCGCTGAGCGGGAGCAGCAGACCCCGGGTACGAGCTCCTCACACCGGGCGCAGCAAAAACAGAGTGTCACCACCCGCACTCCCCCTCAGAAAGAGTGGGGCGGAGGGCGGCGCTCTCAGGCGCAGTCTTCTAAGAGTAAGACAGATCTGCAGACTGTCATTATTTCGAGGAAGGCTGCGTCTAAGAAGCCCTGACGCCAGTGGGCCCAGGGCAGTGAGGGTTTCCCCCTCCGGGGGCAGGCAGTGCTCACCTCAGTACACGGTACCCGTCTGTCCTCGGTACCCTCACAGGGTCAATCCACCAACCCCGCCCGAGTGCCGGGGTGTGGAGGGCCCTTGCGAGTCATCCGAGGATGGCTCGCGCCCTCCAGGGAAGGAGGTGGCGTTGTCGAGCCAGTTGTTCCCTGCCGGTCCGCCGCTTCAGGGCGCTGCGCTCACAGTGCAGAATACATCAGAGACCAGCCTCGAGAGGCTGGTACCCCTAGTAGTCTTTATGGCAGAGTGGGAGAGTCTGCCAAATATATCTCAGTGGGTCCTGCAGATAGTAAAAATAGGGTACGCCATCCAGTTCAGGTGTCGTCCACCCAGTTTCAACGGGGTTCTGCCCACGCTGGTGGGCCCCGAGCAGGCTCTAATTATGACTCAAGAAGTACAGACCCTCCTGCGCAAAGGGGCCATAGAAAAGGTCCCTCTGTCCGACAGGGAGTTAGGGTTCTACAGCCGGTACTTCATCGTGCCAAAGAAGGATGGGGGGCTGCGCCCTATTCTAGATCTGCGCATCCTCAACCGCTCAGTAGCAAAGCTCAAGTTCAGGATGCTTACATTCAAACATATTGTGTCTCAAATCAGGTCCGAGGACTGGTTTGTCACGATAGCTCTCAAAGATGCCTATTTTCATGTCTCCATCCTTCCGCAGCACAGGAAGTACCTGAGGTTCGCTTTTGGGGGAGAAGCGTACCAATATCGGGGGCTTCCCTTTGGTCTAGCCCTTTCACCCCGCACCTTCACCAAGTGTGTAGAAGCGGCATTAGCCCCCTTGCGCATGCAGGGGATCCGCATTCTCAACTATATAGACGACTGGCTGATACTAGCACAGTCAGCACGACCTGGCGGTTCAACATCGAGATGTTGTTCTCGCACACATGAGGAAGTTAGGACTGAGGCTCAACTTCAAGAAGAGCGTTCTTTCTCCAGTTCAGAGAATAACGTATCTAGGCGTGAGTTGGAACTCGGTCTCTATGCAGGCCCGCTTACTCTCAGCAGTAAAAGGGGTGAAGCTAGACCAGTCACTCACTGTCAAACAGTATCAGAGGCTGTTAGGTCTGATGGCAGCACCATCCAACGTGATTCCTTGTGGCCTGTTGTACATGAGACCGTTACAGTGGTGGCTCAAGACCAAAGGATATTCCCCGAGGGGAAAGCCTTTTCGCGTGATCAAGTCAACGCGGCGGTGTCTTCGCACCTTGGTCATGTGGAAGGATCCTTGGCTTCTGGCCCAAGGCCCGTTACTGGGGGCACCGTGTCGGCGGGTATCTCTGACCACGGATGCCTCCCTTACGGGTTGGGGGGCAACCATGAGTGGTCGCTCGGCCCAGGGCTTATGGCAGGACTGTCATTGTTCGTGGCACATAAATTGCCTAGAAATGCTGGCGGTGTTTCAGGCTCTGAAACACTTCCTGCCATACCTCAGGGGCCATCATGTGCTAGTACGCACGGACAGCACATCGGTGGTCTCCTATATAAACCATCAGGGGGGGCTGAGGTCGCGCCTATTATACAAGTTGGCCCGCCAGATCCTCCTGTGGGCCCATGGGAAACTGCACTCAGTCAGGGCAGTTTATATCCCAGGGCGCCTGAATGTGGAAGCAGACATCCTGTCGAGGCAGGGGCCGAGGCCCGGGGAGTGGAGACTCCACACCGAGGTGGTGGAGCTCCTTTGGGAGAAGTTTAGCAGGGCCGAGGTGGACCTGTTTGCCACACACGAAAACTCTCATTGTCAACTGTGGTTCTCCCTAACGCCTCCAGCTCCTCTGGGACTGGACGCCATGGTACAGGAGTGGCCGAGGCTGCCCCTGTACACATTTCCCCCGATTGCTCTACTTCCGGGAGTTCTAGAGAGAGTGCGCCAGGACGGGGCCCGTCTTCTGCTAGTAGCTCCGTTCTGGCCAGCCCGAGTTTGGTTCGCGGACATGGTGTCGCTCCTCGACGGCCCTCCACTAGAAATTCCGTTCAGGAGGGACCTTCTCTCTCAGGTGGGCGGTGCCATCCTGCATCCTCGCCCAGAGCTGTGGAACCTGTGGGCTTGGCCTCTGAGGGGGCCCAGCTCATAAGTTCTGGTCTCTCAACCGAGGTTGTGGAGACCATTCTACACTCTAGAGCTCCCTCTACGAGGAAACTGTATGCTCTGAAGTGGAGACTCTTCACCTAACGGTGCAGAGATCGCCTGTGGGATCCAGTTAACTGCCCTGCGAGCGCGGTGCTGGAGTTCCTGCAGGAGAGGTTCTCTGCTGGGTTAGCTCCCTCCACATTAAAGGTGTATGTGGCGGCCTTAGCAGCTTACCACACTCCTTTGGGTGGTGTTTCATTGGGGCGACACTCTCTGGTTACTCGTTTCCTCTGTGGTACTATGAGGCTGAGGCCTACAGTACGCACCAGGGTGCCAGCCTGGGACTTAGCTATTGTCCTACAAGGCCTTTCTGAGGCTCCCTTCGAGCCACTAGAAGAAGTTCCTGAGAAGTTTCTCGCTCTTAAAACTATCTTTCTTCTTGCGATATCTTCTCTGAGAAGAATAGGGGATTTACAAGCCCCCTCTGTGGCACCCTCGTGCTTGGAATTTGCTCCCGGTATGGCTAAAGCTTTCCTGCACCCTAGACCGGGTTATGTTCCTAAGGTTCCCACTAACCCTGTGAGACCTATAGTACTATAGTACTTCAGGCCTTTTGTCCTCCGCCGTTTCTGACGTCAGACCAGGAAAAATCTAATCTGCTTTGCCCTGTTCGTGCACTGGATGCTTATGTCCACAGAGCTGCCCTGTAGAGGAAATCAGAACAGCTATTTGTCAGTTACGGGCCACCCTCGAGGGGGGGTCCGGCTTCAAAGCAGAGGATGAGCAAGTGGGTAGTCGAGGCTATTTCACTTGCTTATGTGGCGGCCCGGACAGCCTTCCCCATTGGCTGTCCGGGCCCACTCAACCAGGAGTATGGCTGCCTCTCAGGCATTTTTGGCAGGGGCCTCCCTGCAGGACATTTGTGACGCGGCAGGATGGTCCTCACCGCTCACCTTTGTCAGGTTCTATGAACTGGACATTAATGTTACTCTGGGGGCTCGGGTGCTCGCCTCATAGACAATGTTACAGGCGGGCATCCGGCTCCTATGGGGGCGTGGGTATTCTCGTTCCCAAAGAGGTGACGCAGTGCAAGTTCCCTTGAAAGGGAACATCTCGGTTACGCATGTAACCTTAGTTCCCTGAATAGGGAACGAGACACTGCGTCACCCTGCCATACTCCCCGCATGCCCGCAAGCGTCTTGCTTCAGCCTTTTTACAGAAGCTAGCGGCGTTTGTTTGCCGGTATGCTTTATACCTTCCGGGTCTATGACGTCACCCGCCTATGACGTTCCGTCTCTCTATTGGACTGATTACACACGTGCTTTACGACGCAATCACGCAGAGGCGTTCCCAAAACGGTGACACAGCATCTCGTTCCCTATTCAGGGAACTAAGGTTATATGCGTAATCGAGACGTTTTGCAAACTTATTCAGGTTTACAGTGTGAATAAGTTACAGGATGATTTTCACATTGTTTCGAAAATTCTCAAGTCTTGTGATCAAATATTCAGTATGGGTTTTATGGCCTTATTTCAGTGACTTATTTATTTTTTCACTAACCACGCATGAACTTAATTTCCAAATTACAAATGTTTACATACATGCTGCTCACATATTATTATAGCAGTGTTTGTGCTGAATACAGAGTAATCGGACTTTAGCCATGAAAATGTAATGGACCCTATTTTATCGATCTGAGCACATGGTCTGAAGCACATGGCGCAGGTGCACTTAGGGCGTGTCCGAATCCACTTTTGCTAGTTTAATGATGGAAAAAACGGTCGGTCCAAAAAGGTTGTCCCTCATCTCTTAATGAGTCGTGGGTGTGGTTTGGGCATAACGTGCAATAAACCAATCAGAGTCTCATCTCCCATTCCTTTTAAAAGCCAGTTGTGCTTGCGCCATGGCGGATTCGCTATTTAGATGCGAGCGGAAAGACTGAATGCTTCTCCAGAGAGGAATTCTTTTATTTTTAATATTTAAAAATGTGTGTGTGCTGCTGCGCGTCCCTGTGTGTGTAATAAGCAGAGTGTACGCACGTTGTGCACCGCCTATAGGCTCATATTACTAACACACCCTTTAAATAACACAAAAAATACTGAGCTATTCACTTTAGACCAGGTTTGTATTGGTCAATGGCGCAGTCGTTTTCAGTTCCTCAAAATAGCAACGCACCAACGATGCTCCTGAACACACCTGGTTTTCAGACCAGACGCCCATGGGTGAACAGATGCGCCAGAGCATTTGCTATTTAAACAATGTGGAGCTGGATGTCAAAATGATAACTGCGTCGGGCTGAAACTAGCAAAAAACACTGCCGTCTGGCGTCACATTGTGCCGGATGTATGATAGGGCCCTATGACTAACAGAAATAAGCGCTATTGTCAGGTCATGTCAGAAAATCTCCAGGGCCCAGAAAACACCTCAGACCCCAGAGGGTTAAATCCAGTAATCCACATATGAAGAACAGAGCCCTGGCGGTCAGTTTGGGATCGGCACTAGTTAACCAGACTGGATGAACTGGAGTAATTCTGTTTGTGTGCTACAGAATCAAAGTGTTCTCCACTTGAAAATAACTCTGTAGTTCCCACCTTAAAACTTTGTTCTCCTTTTTCTTCAAAGGTTAAAGGCTTGCGATGTTACACCAAGGTCTTTTTCAAGTCTGTTTTCCTGTGCTGGTAAAACAGGTGCTGTTGAATGCAGTATTCATGTGGACTGGCCCTTTTGACTCCTGGCTTCATATGACAGCTCAGTGCATCTTTTACTTAGACTAGCATTTTTTTTTTGGACAGATTATCATCTGTTGCACTAATGCACTGATTAGATCGAGATTGGCATCTCTAACCCCATCACCAGAGAAAGCATAGCAATTTTACAGGTTTCTGATTTCCTCTGAATTCATATGATTTGATTCGTAAAAATAAGTATTTTTTTGAACCAAAAATAAGTGTCCTTAAAGTGCCCCTATTATGCTCTTTCAGACATTCCCTTTCATGCAGTGTGTAATAGAGCTGTTTGTAAATGTAAAAGGTCTGCAAAGTTTCAAAGATCAAAGTGCAGATAAATGGAGTTTTTGTCTCCCAAAAGAAAGAAGCGATTCTGAACTGAAACGAGTCATCAGTAATTCAGTCTCACTTCCAGCTGAACCCATAAAAAGGTTTGTAAGTGATTTGCATAATGCCTGCCTCTGGTCTTGATTGGCTGAACCTCATGGCTGAGCAATGAGGTTGCTCAGCCATGAGTCCACTCTGTGCCCTGCCCTCAATCACTGTAGTTGTATCTGAGACTGGAAGAGTTTGGTTGGTGTTGTTCATGTGGAGAAGACGCTGTTTTCTGCTGCCAAACAAATCCACTTTGATGAGATTGATACGGTAAAACCCACGCCATCGTTACTGTTCGTATCACTGTGTGTCAAGAGCTGAGATTCAGATATCATAATGAGCATTTGGTTTCTGACCAATCACAGCTGACTGAGCCATCTGACCAATCAGAGCATAGACTCTCAGAGAGGCGGGGATTAGAGACATCGAATCCTTGATCGAACCGTTTCAGACACTGAGAGAAAAGATTACTCACTGATTCTTGAGATAAGGGACAAAACATGTCCCAAACACAAAAGCCCTATTTATGTTAAAAAGTAAGAATGTCAGCACAATCAGAATACTTAAAAAGTTACATCTAAGGGAAATTTGTATACTCAGGACATTCATTGCTTATACTTTTAAATAATTTCTTTAGTATTATTTTAAAAGCACACTCTATACTTGGAAACACATGTAATCTAACCTGTCCTCAGCATGAGGTCACAATGTAAAACTGCCAAACAAAGTGTTTAAAAATGCAACAAATTAAAAAATACACTGTTACATTAAAAGGCGGAGATCTTTAAGATATCAAACAATACAAGAAGTAAATATTGAATTATATTTTCCATAAAAAAATAGCTATAAAAGTTGTGTCCTCACTTTGCGTCAACTCCGTCAGGATTTTTTATAATTCTGAATAAATCAGGCAGTGTCGTGGGCAGCTTTAACTCTGAGGAGCACTTACTATTTCCTGCTCATTGTGGATCTCACAGTAGAACACAAAGTCCTGGAAGTTATAGATTTTTTAATATTTTAAACAAACAATATTGAAGTCTCTGTGGCCACAGCCTTAACATGTCAACTCCGTCATCGCAGTGTGATAGTTTCTGTAAATAGTTGTGGGATAAATCTTGCCATTTTGATAAGTTTATTACGACAGCTACAACTGAGGAAAAAAACTAAATTTCTCCACTGTACAACACATGGTAAAGGTGGAAAAAAATTCAGTTTTGTCAACTCCGTCAGACGTCAACGCCATCAGGTTTTATGTCTGATAGTTGACAAGTGCTCTCAAAAAAACTGTGTAATGTGATTTAATAAGTTTTTTGCATATGGGGAATTCTTCTAATGCTGTTTTTATGATTCTATGTACATATACTGTATATTTGGCCCCAGCTAGACTTTTGACAACACCGTCAGTATTTGTCAACTCCATCAGTATTTTACACCGTCAGGTGAAGGTTTTTGTTCATTTTGAAAGAAATGTCTTATTCTTTTTTCAATTTATTGTGTAAAAATGTTAAAACATCAATGGAACTACATGATATTATGTCTTAATTACCTAAGAACATTGGTGATATATGTTTAATATTAAAAGGAGGGAGGAGAATTAAGGAATTTAGAAACTGGGTTGTTCATATTAATGTGAAAACAAACAAAAAATAAACAGAGAATGTATTTTATGATTTAGATCCTTTACTGAACACCAGTATTACATAACTGAAGACTTTACATTGTTTCTGGATGGATTAAATTAAATTAGCATGCTTTTTAGTGTGTCTGACGGAGTTGACACAAATTATGAAGTGAATAAATATAATTTTTTAGAAAAAAATATTTAGAAATAAGCCTGTTCCTTTACATGGTTCATTATCTGAGACCTTTGTCTACAAAAATACCAATTTTTAACAATGTTTTGTCCCTTATCTCAAGAATCAGTGTACTATATTATAAGAAAATTAAAGTGTTTTTTGACCTTGGATGCTTTTAAACCTATTGTAGGAGACCTTAAACACAAAATTAGGAACCTTTAATATAGCATAATAGGGGCACTTTAAAGTCTCTAGTGCGGCATAAGCAGAAAAAATATAGTTACCAAATGTCAAGAGAGAGTGTTGGAATCTCTGTAGTTATTATATAATGTTGGAGTGTCTATTGTCTGGATGTGGCTGTTAGTGAAGATCATGATCACCAACCCATCAAAATAATCAACTTGACATCAACTTATAGAGATAGAGTGATATAGAGGTTTGTTGATTATCAACAACACAGTCAAGTTTTGTATGTTAGGATGTTGATGTCTGTGCTTTCTAGATGGCTACTTACAACAAAAATGAAATACGGGGTGTCATTCAGAGTATGTGAGCAGTGTGGAGTGGAATAGGAGTGGAAAATTATTTTAAGATTACTGATACTGCACCATCAAAAGCATAACATGCATGTTAATGGCCAGCACATGAATTCTGCATGCGTTCGCTGTGCATTACACAATGTTATTAGATTATTGGCAGTATTAGGATGAAAGAAAGACAGAATTGTGCAATGTTATGAGAAAATTCTACATTTTTGTGAAAATTTTATGGCATGAGTATATAATCAAAGATTTTATGCAAAAAATGCACAAAAAAAGTTGGTAATAATGCAAACAGGGAGGAGAAATGACTCTGCTCTCGTCTTTAACATGATTTGTGTCTCTGTACTCCTAAGCAATTAGGCTTCATTTGTAAATAACTAAAGGGGTCTTGAAGCTCCGCCCTCTTCCTGGGCGGGGAGCAGCAGCTCATTTGCATTTTAAAGGGACACACACAAAAACGTCTCGGTTACGTATGTAACCCTCGTTCCCTGAGGAGGGAACAGAGACGTTACGTCAGTCACTGACGTAACTCGGAGTGACTAAACAAAAGGGAACAGAGCGTTTTTGCTCACCCTCAAAAAGTGACAATTTTAACATGCTATAAAAATTATCTGTGGGGTATTTTGAGCTATAACTTCACATACATACACATCAGAGACTTATTTCACATCTTGTAAAAAGGGACATTATAGGACTCCTTTAAGAGTTATAAATGCAAAATTGTTTATTGCCTCAATTATTAATGTCACATTAAGCATCGATTGGAAGTAGATTGATTGAACTGAGATCAGTTATTAAATTTAATTGTCCCAATTATTTTGTCATTTTATACAGTATGACAAAAAATAATATTTTTTATAGTTCAAAGTCGGCATGAAACGGAACCTGCGCTCATCTTTTCTTCCCTATTGTGCTGTATATCGAGTGAAATGCTTCTGGAACAAGAACAAATGTAGGGCGGGGCTTGATTTTGTCTGCAGGGAATTGATTGGATGGTTGTGGTTTGCTATTGGTGGATCTCATGTGAGTGACAGGTTGCCCCGCCCACATCTTCAGAGAAGAGAAGAGATGTCGCTGGAGGGATGGGAAGATATTCTGATTTAAGATTACCAGGAACAGGAATTTAAAACTATAATAATTATGTGCACAGATAAATCATTTATAATAAATACTGTAATATTCCATAAAAAGTAAGAATTATCCATTTTGATTTCATGGTGTCTTGAATACTTACTTCAATCGTATTGCTCTGCATCCTGTAATGGCAATGGCCATGTCCTCTCCAAATAAATTGTCAGAAATAACCTAAAACAAGAAACAATGTAGTGCTGCACACTGTGTCCTGAGGGATGAGACAGAGCTCACCCGTATAATGATACACCCAGAAATATACCTGCGACAGTGAACAGCTGCTGCAGCCGTTGGGACAGAGGAAGGGCGAGTGATAATTGTGTCAGCTTGAGTCTTGAGATCCCGCTCGTTTCCTCTGGAAACCCTGATGGCTGCACTTACAAGAATGTAGTTATAGAAGAGTACTGTTTCCGCAAATCTTATGGATTTTTGGCCAAACTTGAGTTGAGAATGCATTTTGATCTGGCCAACAAGTGCTGCTCACGAAGCATCATCAGGCATTATACGGAGGTGAGAAGTAATGAAAATACCATCGAAACTTTTCTGATGATAGTCAGTTCTCTTAAAACTGACTGTCTAAAACAATATTTACTGAATTAATACTTTTTAAGGACCTGCAGGGACCCTTTGGACAGTGAATGTTACTAAAGCTATCTAAAGAGGCTGATGTCGACTTGTAAACAGTTGTAATTTAGAATTAATTGACATATTAGCTGTATTTAGAGTCATTGATATGTTGTACATTTTCATTAGTCACTATTATGGTGATCAGTGACCTGTCGCAGCTTCTTGCATATGTTTCTCCTTTGTCCTCTTCCTTCTCTTTTTGTGGATGCAACTAATTTGCAAAAGAACAGTTTTTTACTCTAATAAAATTTTGATTAATTTATGTTATACAATATACACCGATCAGGCATAATATGTCTGACCAATTCCTAATATTGTGTTGGTCCCCCTTTTGCTGTGAAAACAGCCCTGACCCGTCGAGGCATGGACTCCACTAGACCCCTGAAGGTGTGCTGTGGTATCTGGCACCAAGATGTTAGCAGCAGATCCTTTAAGTCCTGTAAGTTGCGAGGTGGATCGGACTTGTTTGTTCAGCACATCCCACAGATGCTCGATTGGATTGAGATCTGGGGAATTTGGAGGCCAAGTCAACACCTCAAACTCGTTGTTGTGCTCCTCAAACCATTCCTGAACCATTTTTGCTTTGTGGCAGGGCACATTATCCTGCTGAAAGAGCCACAGCCACCAGGGAATACCGTTTCCATGAAAGGGTGTACATGGTCTGCAACAATGCTTAGGTAGGTGGTACGTGTCAAAGTAACATCCACATGGATGGCAGGACCCAAGGTTTCCCAGCAGAACATTGTCCAAAGCATCACACTGCCTCCGCCGGCTTGCCTTCTTCCCATAGTGCATCCTGGTGCCATGTGTTCCCCAGGTAAGCAACGCACAGGCACCCGGCCATCCACGTGATGTAAAAGAAAACGTGATTCATCAGACCAGGCCACCTTCTTCCATTGCTCCGTGGTCCAGTTCTGATGCTCACGTGCCACTGTTGGCGCTTTCGGCGGTGGACAGGGGTCAGCATGGGCACCCTGACTGGTCTGCGGCTATGCAGCCCCATACGCAACAAACTGCGATGCACTGTGTATTCTGACACCTTTCTATCAGAACCAGCATTAACTTCCTGCTTCTAACACATCAACTTTGAGGACAAAATGTTCACTTGCTGCCTAATATATCCCACCCACTAACAGGTGCCATGATGAAGACATAATCAGTGTTATTCACTTCACCTGTCAGTGGTCATAATGTTATGCCTGCGCTGTACAGTCTGGCTACATAGGACAAGAGTTCTGGAAAATGGATGGATGTTCCGTCAGGCGCTTCATATATAGAACATTTTAGGAGTTCCATCATAGTTTTAATTAATTTAGTTTTAACTCATTTTTAATTTTGATTAAATTTTATGAATTTAACAACTTGTAAACATACTTTATCACTAGAAAACAAACTGAAATAACCTTTTAAACATAACATTATGATGAAATCATTTAGGACATTTCTCCTTAACCTTTTTGGTATAAAGCATTCTTTAAAATGATATACTGAACCCCACTGAACCTTTGTTTTTCTAAGAGTGTATAGAATTCTGTAATAAAATACAATTTGAATAAATGAATTTACTTCTTTGAATGTATTGAACTTGTTATATGTACAGTGATGATTTTATCAAGCAGGTGGATGTATTGAGAGTGATTTCCCAAGAATACATGCACAATCAGCCCTATGTGCAAAAATATTACATTTAGATATGATATTGTGCTCTTAATATAATTGTGGAAAAAATCTGTTGTTCAGAGGAAATTATTTAATATCACATTAACCCAGGCAGATTTGTGTATGCATTATCTGAGTCCGTTTTTCCACAATGACAGCATATCAAATGAATACCTGCTGTTTGGTCATATTCATTTGCTCTTGCAATTATCATTTCTGAAATGACTTTCAGGCCAGGTAAATCATTTATTCTTTCAGGAGCATTGACACCACATTGTATTTTGTGTATGAAAGGAAAGCCGCAACATATTCATCAAGGAAAACCTGTAGAAAAATACAGAATGTGCACATAAAATGTAATTTTCATTTATTTATTTTTTGCAGGTACTATAAAGTTTGCACATGTTTTTAAACATGCAAACCATTAGTTAATCAAGGACTACCCTTCTGAAAAAGAAGTACACTCAAGTCCAAAATTAACATGTTTTTTGGACGCTTGTTTTTGGTTAATTGCAATTAAATGAAATATGTATTATAGTTTAAATGTATATTAAAAGCAGTACGATGAAATTTTGAGTGTTGATTTTGACATTTGACCCACTTAAGTACATCTTTAATTACTTTATTGTCTTTGAAATATGGTTAAAGAGCTGAATGTACTGACAAGCATTTATGGTAAACTAAAATATACTTTAATGCCATATCTATTTAAACTTGTATGTCATGTATTTAAATATATTTGTAATAATGAACACATCTGTAGTGATGAAGCTGTCATTTTGAAAAACACAGTTAAAATCTACACTAATCAAGTACTTTACATGTGCTTTAATATGTTAGTCAACACATCAAAGCATGACAAAAGATTAGTAAAACATTTAAAAGTAAAACTTTTGATTACACTTTATGTTAAGGTGTCTCTATTACACTGTAATTGAACATTTAAATACTGAGTAATATGGTTACACTTGACTTAAATCCTTTATGTATAATGCATTATAAAAGTATTGTAATGCACCTTATAATGCATTGTATGATATCACGAATAATTGTAACCACAGTTATAATACATTATAATACACTTTTAGAAAGTACAAACCCGATTTCAAAAAAGTTGGGACACTGTACAAATTGTGAATAAAAAAGGAATGCAATCATTTACAAATCTCATAAACTTATATTTTATTCACAATAGAATATAGATAACATATCAAATGTTGAAAGTGAGACATTTTGAAATGTCATGCCAAATATTGGCTCATTTTGGATTTCATGAGAGCTACACATTCCAAAAAAGTTGGGACAGGTAGCAATAAGAGGCCGGAAAAGTTAAATGTACATATAAGGAACAGCTGGAGGACCAATTTGCAACTTATTAGGTCAATTGGCAACATGATTGGGTATAAAAAGAGCCTCTCAGAGTGGCAGTGTCTCTCAGAAGTCAAGATGGGCAGAGGATCACCAATTCCCCCAATGCTGCGGCGAAAAATAGTGGAGCAATATCAGAAAGGAGTTTCTCAGAGAAAAATTGCAAAGAGTTTGAAGTTATCATCATCTACAGTGCATAATATCATCCAAAGATTCAGAGAATCTGGAACAATCTCTGTGCGTAAGGGTCAAGGCCGGAAAACCATACTGGATGCCCGTGATCTTCGGGCCCTTAGACGGCACTGCATCACATACAGGAATGCTACTGTAATGGAAATCACAACATGGGCTCAGGAATACTTCCAGAAAACATTGTCGGTGAACACAATCCACCGTGCCATTCGCCGTTGCCGGCTAAAACTCTATAGGTCAAAAAAGAAGCCATATCTAAACATGATCCAGAAGCGCAGGCGTTTTCTCTGGGCCAAGGCTCATTTAAAATGGACTGTGGCAAAGTGGAAAACTGTTCTGTGGTCAGACGAATCAAAATTTGAAGTTCTTTTTGGAAAACTGGGACGCCATGTCATCCGGACTAAAGAGGACAAGGACAACCCAAGTTGTTATCAGCGCTCAGTTCAGAAGCCTGCATCTCTGATGGTATGGGGTTGCATGAGTGTGTGTGGCATGGGCAGCTTACACATCTGGAAAGGCACCATCAATGCTGAAAGGTATATCCAAGTTCTAGAACAACATATGCTCCCATCCAGACGTCGTCTCTTTCAGGGAAGACCTTGCATTTTCCAACATGACAATGCCAGACCACATACTGCATCAATTACAACATCATGGCTGCGTAGAAGAAGGATCCGGGTACTGAAATGGCCAGCCTGCAGTCCAGATCTTTCACCCATAGAAAACATTTGGCGCATCATAAAGAGGAAGATGCGACAAAGAAGACCTAAGACAGTTGAGCAACTAGAAGCCTGTATTAGACAAGAACGGGACAACATTCCTATTCCTAAACTTGAGCAACTTGTCTCCTCAGTCCCCAGACGTTTGCAGACTGTTATAAAAAGAAGAGGGGATGCCACACAGTGGTAAACATGGCCTTGTCCCAACTTTTTTGAGATGTGTTGATGACATGAAATTTAAAATCAACTTATTTTTCCCTTAAAATGATACATTTTCTCAGTTTAAACATTTGATATGTCATCTATGTTGTATTCTGAATAAAATATTGAAATTTGAAACTTCCACATCATTGCATTCTGTTTTTATTCACAATTTGTACAGTGTCCCAACTTTTTTGGAATCGGGTTTGTATAATGCATTAAAACTAGTGCTGTCAAATGATTAATCGTGATCAATCACATCCAAAATAAACGTTTGTGTTTTATATGTGTGTGTACTGTATATAATTATTATGTATATATAAATACACACACATACATTTATATATTTAAGAAACATTTGTTATATTTATATATATATAATATATATTTATATTTATATATATAATATAATTGATATATATATATATACATACAAATATTTCTTAAATATATACATGTGTGTGTGTGTGTGTATTTAAATTATTATATACAGTACACACACATATAAAACACAAACGTTTACTTTGGATATGATTGATCAATTGACAGCCCTAATTAAAACACAACAAAACCAATTTCAGATGTAACAGTGACTGAATATTATAATGGATTTTATCTTTGGTTTGTACCATACATTATTAATACCTTAATAATGCATTGTAGATAAAGGCTTTAAGTAAAGTGTTACCAGTAATATTAAGTAACTACATGTACGTATAGGGATAGGATAAGGGTTTGGTTTGGTTTAGGGTTAGTTGAATGTAATTATGCACAACGTATAGTCATTACTATAGTAACTACATGCAACATATGTAACAATAACACTGTAAAATAAAGTGTCAAAAGAAACAGTCATGAAAGTGTACTCTCTTTATCATTTTATCATTAATATTAAATAATCTACAAGTACAAGATTTGAATCTGTGTCATCAACATGTGAGAACTAGTATAAGCTGTTTACCTCTGTAACTGTGTGATGACCACAGCAGGAGTAGTAGCAGTTTAACGCTGTTATTGAATGATTTGTCCCGTTGGCTTTAGCACTTTAACAGAACAGCTATTGTGTTTGACTGCCACTAATGCATTGCTACTTTAAATGAACACGGGTCTGCAGCAAAGCGCCCTAAATAAAACGAAAGCCCCCTTGAGCGAATCTGGGCTTAATGTTGATATGTCTCGGGGTCTAACTCTTCTCTGAGATCAAACCTTCAATTTTTGTGTTACTAATATTAATATTTCAACAAAGGCCTACCATTACCAGCAACTCTAAGGGGGAAAGAGAACCGATATAAAATACTGGTTCAGTGATTAAAGGCTTTTCATGAATTAAAGAGGTCTGTATAATTAAATTGCCACTTGCAATCTTTTGAACTATTGTTCCAAGAACGCCATGAGATACTCTAACAGCCCTTTTCTGCTTGAGATCGGAGAACTCCAGATAAATGAATCAATATTTAAGGCCCAAGATTTGAAATCCTTAATCAAGTAGTTGAAGTCAGACGGAGCTGAAACATGTTGAAATATAAACACACACCAGCATAAAGTCACAGTTTTGCAGTTTACTTGTAATGCATTACTTTTCTCGTAACATCAAAAAAGTAACCTGATTACGTAATGCACGATAGTTGTAATGCGTTACTTTACTTGTAACATCAAAAAGTAATCTGATTACTAATGCACGTTACTTGTAATGCATTACTTTGCTCGTTACACCAAAAAGTAATTGATTACGTAATCCATGATACTTGTAATGCTTTACTTTACTTGTAACATCAAAAAGTAATCTGATTATGTAATGCACGTTACTTGTAATGCATTACTTTACTTGTAACACCAAAAAGTAATCTGATTACGTAATGCACGTTACATGTAATGCTTTACTTTACTCGTAACACCAAAAAGTTATCTGATTACCAATGCACATTACTTTACTCGTAACATCAAAAAATAAATCTGATTACTAATGCACGTTACTTGTAATGCATAACTTTACTCGTAACATCAAAAAGTAATCTGATTACTAATGCACATTACTTTACTTGTAACATCAAAAAGTAATCTGATTATGTAATGCACGTTACTTGTAATGCATTACTTTACTCGTAACATAAAAAAGTAATCTGATTATGTAATGCATGTTACTTGTAATACTTTACTTGTAACATCAAAAAGTAATCTGATTACTTAATGCATGGTACTTGTAATTCATTACTTTACTCGTAACATAAAAAGTAATCTGATTACGTAATGCATGTTACTTGTAATACTTTACTCGTTACATAAAAAAGTAATCTGATTACTTAATGCACATTACTTTTAATGCATTACTTTACTCGTAACATCAAAAAGTAATCTGATTTCGTAATGCGTGTTACTTTTAATGCTTTACTCGTAACATCAAAAAGTAATCTGATTACTAATGCACATTATTTGTAATGCTTTACTGTAACACCAAAAAGTATTCTGATTACCAATGCACGTTACTTTTAATGCTTTACTTTACTCGTAACACCAAAAAGTAATTTGATTACTAATGCACGTTACTTTTAATGCATTGCTTTACTCGTAACATCAAAAAATAATCTGATTACTTAATGCACGTTACTTGTAATGCATTACTTTACTCATAACATCAAAAAGTATTCTGATTACTAATGCACATTACTTGTAATGCTTTACTTTTCTCGTAACATCAAAAAGTAATCTGATTAACAATGCACATTACTTGTAATGCGTTACTTTACTCGTAACATCAAAAAGTAATCGGATTTCGTAATGCATGTTACTTTTAATGCTTTACTCGTAACATCAAAAAGTAATCTGATTACTAATGCACATTATTTGTAATGCTTTACTTTACTCGTAACACCAAAAATTAATCTGATTACCAATGCACGTTACTTTTAATGCATTGTTTTACTCGTAACATCAAAAAATTATCTGATTACTTAATGCACGTTACTTGTAATGCATTACTTTACTTATAACATCAAAAAGTATTCTGATTACTAATGCACATTACTTGTAATGCTTTACTTTACTCGTAACACCAAAAAGTAATCTGATTACCAATGCACGTTACTTTTAATGCTTTACTTTACTCGTAACACCAAAAAGTAATTTGATTACCAATGCACGTTACTTTTAATGCATTACTTTTCTCGTAACATCAAAAATTAATCTGATTAACAATGCACGTTACTTGTAATGCATTACTTTACGCGGTACATCAAAAAGTAATCTGATTACTTAATGCATGTTACTCTAATGCATTACTTTACTTGTAACATCAAAAAGTAATTTATTTTACTAATGCACATTACTTGTAATGCATTACTTTACTCCTAACATCAAAAAGTAATCTGATTATGTAATGCATGTTACTTGTAATGCATTACTTTACTCCTAACATCAAAAAGTAATCTGATTATGTAATCCATTACTTTACTCGTAACATCAAAAAGTAATCTGATTACGTAATGCATGTTACTTGTAATGCATTACTTTACTCGTAACATCAAAAAATAATCTGATTATGTAATGCACGTTACTTGTAATGCATTACTTTTCTCGTAACATCAAAAAGTAATCTGATTATGTAATGCACGTTACTTGTAATGCATCACTTTACTCGTTAGATCAAAAAGTAATCTGGTTACTTAATGCACGTTACTTGTAATGCTTTACTTTTCTCGTAACATTAAAAAGTAATTTGATTATGTAATGCACGTTACTTGTAATGCATCACTTTACTCATTAGATCAAAAAGTAATCTGGTTACTTAATGCACGTTACTTGTAATGCTTTACTTTACTCGTAACACCAAAAAGTAATCTGATTACAAATGCACATTACTTTTAATGCATTACTTTTCTCGTAACATCAAAAAAGTAATCTGATTACGTAATCCACGTTACTTGTAATGCATTACTTTCCTCGTAACATCAAAAAGTAATTGATTACGTAATGCACGTTACTTGTAATGCATTACTTTACTCGTAACATCAAAAAGTAATCTGATTATGTAATGCATGTTACTTGTAATGCTTTACTTTACTCGTAATACCAAAAAGTAATCTGATTACCAATGCACATTACTTTTAATGCATTACTTTACTCGTAACATCAAAAAGTAATCTGATTACGTAATCCATGTTACTTGTAATGCATTACTTTCCTCGTAACACCAAAAAGTAATTGATTACGTAATGCATGTTACTTGTAATGCATTACTTTACTCGTAACATCAAAAAGTAATCTGATTATGTAATCCATTACTTTACTAGTAACATCAAAAAGTAATCCGATTACGTAATGCACGTTACTTTTAATGCAGTACTTTACTCGTAACATCAAAAAAGTAACCTGATTACGTAATGCATGTTACTTTTAATGTGTTACTTCACTCCTTACATCAAAAAGTAATCTGATTACATTATGCATGTTACTTGTAATGCGTTACCCCAACACTGCTCATTTCAGATGAGATTGAAAACACCTGATCGCTAAGTTTTCACAGAGGATGGTAGAAGGATGGAGCTATGGTAGAAATTTGTCCATCTTGAACATAATCAGAATTATCATCTAATAAGAGTAAATGGACATAATGGTACACTGGCGGGAGCATCTGAGTTGGATTTCTACAGTTGTACCTTGGCAGGTTTATAGATCTCTGATGGAATCACATCCTCGTGTTCTGATTTCAAAGAGTTCAACTTGTATGAAGTTCAGTTGGGTTTGCAATGTTTCGTGTTTATATTTTTTGTATATATTTTATAGTTTTTCCATGATTTTAAATAATTTTATTCATCGGTTTGTTAAATACACACAATATTACTTTGTTATTACTGTATTATGCTTAAAACATTATCTCTTCTGTTTAAACCATAAGCACATGCTGTCCACTCAAGTGCACATCTGAAAATCTCTTTGAAAAATATGTGTTAAAAAAAAATCTTCAAATCTTCTTCTTCATGCCCTATGAGCAATAAGAACACAAAGGGAAAAATCCTGACTGAGGTTGTCATAATTCATGCATGAAAGGGTTAAATAGGGTTTTTATAATAAATTTAAATTATATTAACAAATAATTAATTAAAAGACATATACGTCATACATGATGCACGCAAGCACAGCACATAACGCTTACATCTGAAAAACACACAGAAATGTTAGTCCCGTTCGAATCGGTACATGAAATAACAGACGGCGAGTGATAAGAATTGTAACTTAAACGCCGTTTAGAAAACTAGTCCCGTCCAAATAGGGCTACAGACGCCTAATAAAAAGTGTGACTGAATATTCGATCAAGCATGTCTACAGTATTCCTCATTTACTTACTAAGTACCTCAAACAAAAACATGATAAACTTTGTCAGCGACCAGTTCTTTCCCAGAAACATTCATTGTCACTTAGTAGCTTGTAAAAATGTTTCCTGTCAAACTGGTAAAAATCTGATTAGAGCTTGCCAGTTTGAGACATCTCTAGTGTAATTTATACAATGCACATCAGTCAGTCAGTGAACGGCTGAGACTAACAACTGACTGACAGATGGGTTTATATATAGCTTCATAACAGGGGCTTCTTCTAGTACAGCAATGACTTTACAACAATCCCAGATGAGGAAATTGATAAAAGCAATAGTCGAAAAATATATGGATGACCTACGCTGATACAGAGATTCTGAAGTGCGTATGCCATGGACACTTTACTATCCCATGAGGCCACGGGAGGCAACACGGCTGACTTTGTAGGTCACATGACAACATGGCAGAGATGTCTGATTTGTATTCATATTACACACATGCATACGGGACTTGTACAATGTAGCTCGTTAATGGTACGAAGTGAAGTCTTCATCTGACAGTATGTGATTTCTGATCACTTGAGAAGGAGTGTGATTAATTGTATTAAATGTGTACTTGTAGTGTAGTGTACTTCAAATCTTATATGCGCATTTAAAAAAAAATACTGTACTTTCAGATATGATGAAATAAAAGGTGTGTTTCTTAACACACTTAAAAAAGTGCACTTTATAATAATGTAAAATTAAAAGTTTTAAAGTACATTTAAAATCATTATGTTTGCTTTATGCTTTATGCTTTATTATAACTGTAGTCAGTGTAACATTTTAAATGTAATATAGTTGTAAAATGTACTAAATAGCAACTTCATCATTACAAATTTGCACTTAGAAGTTTCAATAGAAGTGAAACTAAAGTATATTTCAGATTAATGCTTGTCAGTACATTCATCAGAATATATTTCAAACACTCTTCCCTGCTTCAGAATATCATCTATTTATCCTGCAGTTACCTTGAGCAAATCAATTAAACGCTGAAGTTGTGGCCAGTAATAAATTACAAGGTCAGCAGGCATTCTTTTGAACATTTATAGATACAGAATATTCTACAAGATGCTGTATTTGCTTTTGTGTGGTGATTATTATTATTATTTTTTTTTGTATAATACTGTGAGGGTTGTTCCTTAGAGTTAGACTTGCATTAGCTTTGCTAAACATGGAAGGAGGGTTTTGGATTAATTGGAGTGAGAGATCGACTCTGCACCTACTGTATTTATTTATTTGTACTTTAGGCTAAGCAATTTGGCTGTTGCCACATATTCACAACCCTAAAGCTTTTTCAAGTCTAAGTGAATTAATTTCATACTCAATTGGTGCTACAGGGCGGATGAGATCTTCTTATTGAAGAGGAAAGAGGAAATGCTCACACACTGATCTACATTGGGAGTGTCAACAGACAGACGGAGGGAAGGATAGATAAATAGATAGATGGATAGATGGATGGATGGATGGATGGATGGATGGATGGATGGACAGACTGATAGATGGATAGACGGATGGATAGATGGATAGATAGGACCCACTTTATATTAGGTGGCCTTAACTACTATGTACTAACATTTTAATTAATCATTTGATACAATGCACTTGTGTACATACATGTTTTTACATTGTACTTACATTTTTAAAAATACCTGCATGTAATTACATCTGTAATTAATTTATGTAGTTACTTTTATAATTACACTGTTGACACTTCCCTTACACCT